>QXTE01000096.1:3906536-4103689 GCA_003942145.1 Platysternon megacephalum
TCCAGCACCCAACCTCTGTGACCTGAACTGCCTGGCGGTGGGACACAATTTCTACTACACCTTCGGCCGAGTGCTGGACGGGACCCGCTGCCGGCCGGACTCCCCGGATCTCTGCATCAGCGGCCAGTGCTTGGTAGGGCTCGCTGCTGCTGCAGGGTGTGGGGCTCGTGGGAGACCCCGGACTGGGACCAGCGTTGTCTGCCAGTGCCTGGTGTACCCAGGCGGAGGGGGGGTTCGCCCTGTGCCTGGTACCCAAGGGGTTGCCGACGCCATGGCAACGAGGGATGCTGGATACGGCTCAGGCAGGGGGCGTAGGTGGGTGAGTTCCAGGCCTGGCAATGCGGGGAGCTGCCAGCACTCAGGGCTGACCCAGCCCCCGCTCGTTCTGGGGGTCGTCCCGTGCCGGGCAGGGATATTCGGTGCGGCCGCCTCGCCCCCCTTGACGCCCGCTTTCCCCTCCCCCCAGACAGCGGGCTGCAACGGGATCCTGGGGTCCGGCTCTCGGAGCGACGCCTGCGGCCGGTGCGACGGCAGGAACGACTCGTGCCTCTTCGTGCAGAGGGTGTTCCGGGCCGCGCTCCCCTCCTCCGGTGATTGATTCTCCAGGGGTGAATGCTTTGGCTCTTGGCTTCAACGCGCTCTCTCTGTCTCCTCCGCTGCATGCTCCCCCACACCCACTGCGCCAGCCCAGCCCCTCCCCCCTCCGGCCACCATATCCTCTTCCTGACCCCAAGCGGGACAAACCCTCTGGCCAATTCACTAGCCTTGCAGTTGATCGAGTGGATGAGTGGGGGTACCAGCTCCAGGAGCAGGAGGCAAAGCCTTGCTAGTGGCTTAGCAAATAATCCAGGCCCCCTGGAGTAGCAGCAGGGGAGGGGAGGAGGGTGCCCAGGCGCACGCTGGCACGGCTCAGGCAGCCACGCCCTAGTGACGCCAGGAGAAGAGGCCTGGCCCCTGTGGGGAAAAGGGCTGAGCATCGGTGCGAAGGTCCCAGAAGGCTGCTGGTCTTTGCCCACACGGCGGTGCCAGGGCAAGCTTCCTTCTACACCCCCAAAGCGTGTCTGAGCCCTGCCCTCCAGGGGGGCTTCGGGCCGGCTGAGCCCCTTTCAGTCCTGGGCCTCTACAGAGGCTGCTGTCGAGGGCTTCCACCCGGGGTGGCCGTGATGGTGACTTGGGAGCTGGACTGGATGTGGTGACCCCTGGGAGAAGGGATCCCAAAGCCCATTGCCCCCCTTGAGCTCCCCCCCCAGCCATCCAGTGCCCCCCATGCCTGCGTGTGCAGGTGAAACTGACGTCCCGCCAGCTCCAAACCACGCCGCAGCCTTCGCTTCCTTCCCCGCCCGGGACACGAGTCGGGGGAGCCGCGCAGGACGAGCTCGCCTCTCGCTGCCCCCGGGGTGGTGCCGTTGGGTTTAGCCCCCGCATCGCTGCAGCGCCGGGAGGAACCAGCCTCCCACGTGCCCAGGCTCTGCCCTGACTCCTGTCTCCCCCCTCCTGCCCCCATAGGTTTCTTTGGGTACAAGAACGTGACGAGGATCCCGGCAGGGGCGATGCACATCAAGGTCACCGACCGGAGCCGCAACTACCTAGGTAGGAGGAGCCATCCCCACCCCATGGCCTCTTGGTAGCCCCGCCCTGCCTCATATGGCTCCGCCCCCCACTGCAGGATGATTCCAGAGTGATTCTCTGTCCCAACAGCCGGAGTGGCCAGAGCGAGATTGTCCCTGATTGTGCTTGGGGCGGGGAAGGTGCCTTTAAGCCAGAACCCAGGAGTCCTGATTGCCGGAACCCCATCCCACTCTAACCACCAGACTCCACTTCCCTCCCCAAGCTGAGAAAGGAACCCAGGACGCCTGCCTCCCACCCCGCCCCCGCTCTCCCCACTGGACCCCACTCCCCTCCCCAAGCTGGGAAAGGAACCCAGGAGTCCTGACTCCCACCCCGCCCCCGCTCTAACCACTGGACCCTACTTCCCTCCCCAAGTTCAGAAAGGAACCCAGGAGTCCTGACTCCCATCCCGCCCCCGCTCTAACCACTGGACCCCACTTCCCTCCCCAAGCTGAGAAAGGAACCCAGGAGTCCTGACTCCCAGCACCCCCCCACTCTAACCATTAGACCCCTCTTCCCTCCCCCTGCTCTAACTTACTGCCTAGCCCCCTGCCTATGCTGGGTTGGGGCCCTTTGTGCATCCTCCCCCCCCCCAGATGGAACAGTGACAGTCCAAGTGCCATTGCACCATCTGCAGCTTCACCCCATAGTGCCCCCCCCGAGCCCAGCAGACCCACACGCTGGGCCCCCCAGGCCCCCCCCAGCCCTCCCTCTCTCTCACGCGGGCTGCTCCGCTGTCTCCGCAGCACTGATGAACGGGGAGCAGCGGTACGTGATCAACGGGGACTGGGCCATCGACTGGCCGGGCGCGTACGAGGTGGCAGGCACCACGGTGCGCTATGCCCGGGACGCGGACAATCACGAGATCCTCGAGGCAGCCGGGCCGACAGAGGAGGATCTGCATGTCATGGTGAGGGGGGCTGGGGGAGAGAGCGACCAGGGCTCACAGACTAAGGGGTTTCTCCATCTCTCTCCCCTTCACAGGCTGATCTCCCTGGTGCCCCCAAAGCATAACACCCCTCGGGCCCCGGTGCATGGGAGAACACCCCTCCCCCACACACACACTTCCCCCAGCATGTGTGCACACCGGTTTGTTATTGTAGGGTCTCCCCCGAGAGCTGCTGGGCTGCACATCTTGGTTCGCTATTGTAGGGTCTCTCTGGGGGAGTGTTGTATTCCCCCTGGCAGGTGGGAGCTGGGATGCGGGGGGGCTCATGCTGCCTGCTGGGTGGGCTCAAAGGCAGCTCTCCGTCTTCCCCCTGCCAAGCAGGTCCTGTTCCAGGAGCCGAACCCGGGCATCGAGTACGAGTTCTGGCTCCCCAGGGAGCGGCACGGGCACCTCCAGGGCGACTCCAGCCCCCTGCGACAGCCTCAGCCCAGAGAGATCCACCTGGACCCACCCAGTGTGCTCCAGCCTGGGCCTGGGACCACACTGGTGCCCCCCACTCACCTCAGCGTCAGGGACACGACCACGGAGAGGTCCCAGCGGGGACCCACAGACACAGCTCAAACAGGTGCCTGCTCTGTCCCCATCTCGGGCTTCCCTCCGGGGCTCGGGCAGTAGGCCCGGACGGACAGACAGACAGTACCTTGATTGCCCCTGCTGGAGGGGACTGGGGCAGGAGAGGGGCAGGATGCTACCCCACGGGGGCATATTGCAGAGCCCAGGGGAAGCCACCTTGGCAACAGGATCCCAGCTCTGCGGTGGGGGCAGATATAGCACCATGGGGGTGGCAGGGGGGAAGGCCAGGGCTAGAGAAGTGCCCCACCCCAGAGGGGCTCCCGACTGGGATCCGAACTGCAGTTCTGCCCTGGCCTCTAGCGCTCCAACGGGCAGAACCAAAGCCCCAGATCCGAGCCCCGAGGGCCCTGGGGGAAGTGTGGATCCGGAGCTAAACATCATCCCCCTGCCCCAGGCCCGTTTGTCCATAGGGCTCCCCTGGCTGCTGGGATGTGGGACCAGCCCCGGCGGGGAGGACTCTCGACACTCACTGCTCCCAGGCTGCAAACCCCTCCTGGCCTGGACAGCCAGACCCTCTCCCACCATC
This sequence comes from Platysternon megacephalum, assembly GCA_003942145.1. NCBI lineage: Eukaryota > Metazoa > Chordata > Testudines > Platysternidae > Platysternon > Platysternon megacephalum. The sequence continues at coordinate 3,910,193 of QXTE01000096.1, forward strand.
CACACCCCGAACACGTGGGAGGGGGGTAACTGGCACCCAGCTCCCGTCTGCGCCCCCCGGCTACAGGCCCCACAGCGGGGAGCTAGAGGGTGCCGGGTGCGTGTGTGTGTTTTGGGAAGAGGTTTCAGCCCCACTGTCCCCAGGACAGCAGACCCCCCCTGTCCCCCCCCAGCAGGGCTGCTAATGCTCCACCACAGCCCCCTCCGTCCCAGCCCAGCCCTTAGGCACAACACAGCATCTCTCGGTCCCTGGGGGCTGTCGCGCAGGGTAGCGGGGTTGTCTGCACCCCCCCAAACCATCCTCCACCCCCCCAAACCATCCTGCACCCCCCCAAACCATCCTCCACCCCCCACTGACTGCCCCGGCTTTGTACCCCGTAGGAAGCTGCAGCAGGTGCCAGACGCCCAAGGGAAAGTCCCAGCGGATCCACCACTACTGCGAGAGTGACTTTGGTAAGAGCTCCCGGCCTGGCCCTGCGGGGGGGCGGAGTGTGAGCACGGCAGGGAGAGGGAGCCAGGGGCAGGCACAGGGACCACGCGTGACTGGAACAGGCCAGGAGACCATGGGGAGGGATGGCCGGGGCATGGTGGGCACTGAGCTTGGCTCCACATCGTCTTTTTTTTTTTTGTAAACTTGGCCACCCTGGCTCCCTGCTTGGGCTGGATCAGAGCCGGTGCCCCCTAGAGGGGAACCCCGTGTCCCATTCCCAAACACCCCCAGGGCAGCCAGTTGCCCGCTGTGGGGCAGATTGGAGCTGGCGCCCCCTATAGGGGAAAGGCCCCATGTCCCATTCCCCACCCCCTGAGCCAGCCAGTCCCCCCACACTCTGGGGCCAGCTCGGAACTGGCGCCCCCTAGAGGAGGAAGGGCCCCGTGTCCCTTTCCCCTGCACCCCCAGGGCAGCTGATTTTCCGCCTGGCCTGTTGCTCCCATTCCGCCCGCTCTCCCCGCCCCACCCCTGACTCTGCTCTCGCCCCCCCAGTGTTCCGGGCCCGGATCCTGGCCAAGCGGCCGATCGGGCAGGAGACGCGCTACGATGTGCAGGTGAAACACACCTACCGCAACCGCTTCCCCCTGGTGCACCGGGAGTACGTGTGGGTCTCCAACGCCTGCGACTGCCCCCCGCTGCTGGAGCGCCGCGAGTACCTGCTCATGGCCCGGCGGCACGTCAACTACGAGCACACGCTCAACCGCATCCTGCTGCAACGCGGCAGCTACGCCCGGCCCTGGTCGCCCCGCGAGGACAAGCTGCTGCGGGACATCGCCGGGCCCTGCGCCCGGGGCAGGCCGGCGTGAGCGGATGGGAGCCCCCTCCCGCAGCAGCGTGGGAGAGCCCAGCCACGGACAGGGAGCGGGTTGGGGGCGCCCTGACCCGTTTCCACCCAGCCCCCCCCCCGTACATACTTGGGGTGAAGCCCCCCAATCCGGGGTTCCCCTCAGATCAGCCAGTCTGACCAATGCTGCCTTCACCTGCCACTCACCCCTGGGCTGGCTGGCTCCAAGGGAGGGCCCTGATGCAGTCACGTACCCCTGGCCTAAAGTCACCTCCTTGCTCCGCGTGCAGCCGGACCCCCACCTCGAGTGCCAGCCGTGGGGGCGAGAGCTGGGGGCTGATGGGACAGCGGCTGCCGAGATCAGCCTGAGACGGAGGAAGGCCGAGGGGAATCCGAACGGGGGGATTTCAGCCTCCAGTCGCTCCCCGATCCATTGAGCGGGACCCAGCCACGCTGCGCAAGGGGTAAAACGGGACCGTGGCTTCCCAACAGGGCAGGATGTTCGAGTCCACGCCTGGTGGTTGAGGGGACGCAGGGCTTTAAAACGCTGCCTCCCAACAGGTGCAAATCCAGGCCGTGAGCCCATTTACTAAACAGGGGCCACCCTGTTCGGCCACCTCCCTGCAGCCCTGGCACTGCGAAATCCAGGCCATGCAGGGTGCAAACAGTGTGAGAACCCAGACATCACATCCACATCCGCTAGCACGCCATGCAAACACACGCACACGCTAGCACGCCATGCAAACACACGCACACGCTAGCCCATCATGCAAACACACGCACACGCTAGCCCATCATGCAAACCTACACATGCAAACACACACACACACAAGCTCACTCTTCAGCCCTCACATGCACGCCACCACCCACCCAAGTCCCACCCCTCGTACACCCAAACCCGTCTGGAGCGCCGAGCGCCCGAGGCAAAGCGTCTGTGTCTGTCTGTAATTAACCCCACTCCCCGCCCCCTCTCCCTGGTGCAGGGCTGGGCTGCTTTTCTCCCTGGGGAGCTGCTCTGAGTGGAGTCTCTGGGATCAGACACTGTTGGGCTGCGCCCCCCCTACCCCCGCCCTGCACTGACGCCTGCCTTGTACTCCTCCCCCAGCTCTGCCCAGCAGTGATAACATTGAATCCCACCCTCAAGCCCACGGGAGGCGCCCTGGACTCCATCTGCCCAGCCAGCCCCTTTGCCTGGGCCCACCAGCCCATGCCAGGCGAGATTCCCAGCTGGGCTTGGGCCTTGTTCCATCTCCACCCTGCCTGCCCCACTCCCTGCTCCTGCTGGGAGCCGCACGCTCCCTTCAGCCTAGGGGTGGGCTCCCAAGAGCTGGCAGAGTGGGCATGGGATGGGCACAGTGTGAGACGGGCACCTAAGGGGGGTGGGACAGCTAGAGAGGGGTGTGTCCCCCCCCCCCGTGAGGGTGCTCCTAGGGCCAGGGCAGTCGGAGGAGGGTGCAGACACACCAGAACATGCCAGCAGGTGGGCACAGCAGGAATGGGCAGGGCCTGTGTTGAGATGGGCCTCTCAGGGGCGGGGGCTCCTGGCACTGGGGGCAGAAGGGGAAGGGGTCGGAGATGGGCACAGCGGGAGGTGGGCCCTTCCTAATGCCACCTGAATGCGCTGCTAACCCAGCGCATAGTCCAGACTTGCCCCTAGCGGCTCCTCGGTGGCGCTCCCTCCAAGACCCCTCTGCAGCCCCCCTGCCTGCTTCACATAGGGGCACTGCCCAGCCTCTCGCCCGGGGAGAGTCAAGCCAATGTGGGGCTCCCCTGCTGCCCCCCATCCCTTCTCTGTGTTGTGTTTTGGGGGTAATTTATTTTTGCCAAATAAAATATGTCACCGTGTTTTTAATTTAACCCTTTCTCCCCCAGTTTGGCCGAGTGCCCGATCCAGTACCATGCCTGGCATGTCCAGGGCCTCTTCAAGGAATCCTCCCAGCTCTCCGCCAGCTGGCTGCTGGTGAAACTCAGCCGCCTCTGGGCTGTTTAACTGCTGCTCTGCAGGGAAAGGAGGAATTCTGCATCCATTGGACGCCAGAATGTCAGTAATGAGCCGGCATCCAGCCAGGGCAAGCACCAGCTCCTGCCTTAGCATCTGCAATAATCCCAGAGGGGTAGGGACCTTGCTGCCCACATCCCCCCCATCCCTTCCCATGGAGCCCGTATGTTCTCTGCTCTCAGATTCCCAGGGAAGCACCTTTCCACACAGCACTTACCCAGGAACGCGCTGGCAAGCTCCTGCGTTTACAGACGCTCCCTGGGGAGCTTTAATGCCCTCCATGCAAAGTGCGCAAAGGCCTTAAAGCCTGATGCATCGGTGGAGTATGTGCCTCCCCCCCCCACCCATCCAGCATCTCCCTATCACTCTGCAGGACCCCCTGACTCGGGTGGGGCCCTGCACCCCAGTGATTCTGTGGCAGCCTCATCTCAGGGCTCCAGGGCGTTGTCACCCACTGAGTCACAGCAGCAGGCTGGCAAGGAACTGGGCAAGCCCTGCCCAGCTCTCACCGGAGCCAGGGGCTGAGCCCCCCTGACTCGTGTCACCGATGGTTCCCTGTTTGCAAAGCACCCAACAGGCTCCCAGCCCAACCCGCTCGGCTGATGAACTTTCCCATCCCAGCGAAAGGGGCGGGGGGGCCGAAAGGGACACGCTGGAATGGGCAGAGCTCAGCAGAAGCCAGTGCTCTGGCCCCGCTCCCTTATCTGGAGCTGTTTCCCAAAACAGGCGGCTTTGTCTCCAGGAAAGGAGCTGGAAATCCCCCGTCGTCGTCACAATTAACAATGGCGGCAGGACTCGCTCCGTCCCCGCCAGCACACTCACCTCTCAGCCCTAGACCCAAAGCGCCTGCCAAAGGGCAGCTCAAATAAACAAGGGAACAGGCTGCGAAATCACGGCCGACCGGGGTCTGATTCGCAAAGCCTGGGCCTGGTCGTCACTGGTGGGGGTTTTTAGGCACGTGCTGTGGCCTTTACAGGCCTAGAGACTTTGTGCTATCGACGGCATCTTTTGTCTGCCCTCCACCAAGGACAGCTGGAGGGTTCCAACCCGAATGAGTGTGAGAACGCAGCAAGAAAGAACTAACGTCAAGTCGCCATGGGAGAGAGCCGGGTGTGTGTCCTGCTCCTTGAAGTCTGGGACTCAAAGATTGCTGAATAACTGTGCTTGGCTACTTGAGGCTGCAGAGTGCAGGACGCAATAAGCGTTGACATTTCATAGTTCCAGCCGCTCCAGGCTGCTAAAATGCGGCTGCTTCTGGGATGCTGTGGGGAGCGGGTTCAGAGCGCAGTGCTGGGCAGTAGCAGGAAATGGGTCCTGAGGGTGAGATCTAACAAGCTGTGGAATAGTCTCCAAAGGGAGGGGCTGGCCCATGGCCCTGGGGAATACACTGCAAAGGGAACCGTCCTGTCCAGGGCAGGAGGACGGGGTAGCTGGGATCTGATAGGCTTCCCATTGCAAAGCAGCCTGGTGCACTGGGGTTGTGAGTGCCCGGCAGAGAAAGCCCATGAAACAACATCGCCAGCTCTCGTGATCTTAACCTGAGTCTCACGATACCAGCTGCTTTCCTTGAAGCCCCAGTTCTTGGAGTCAGGTGATTTCATCAGACTCTGAGCTTGCATTTAAAAACACAGCACGTTTCTAGCCCGCCCGCCCGGCTGCCCAGAAAGCGTGAAAAGGTGACACCCAGAGACTCAACAGCCAGGAGGCAAAGAAACCCAGCCCCAGATGAATTACAAGAAATCTTGTGATCTTTAAGCCCATCGGATGATTTGCAGGGGGGGTGATAATGCCCTGGGCTGTGTGATAACGCATGGCCACGCACACCTGCTCACAGATACACCTGTGAACATGCATGAACACGCACTTACATGCGTGCATATAGAAACACGCCTGTGCACGCACACACACAGAGATGTGTATGCGCCTGCGTATGCACACACAGGCAACCCCCTCCTCCCCCATTTTGTGAGTGAAGCTGATGATTTTCTGCTGGGCCGTTTATTTTGAGTTCTCCCTAGAATATACACCAGCATTTCTGGGGGCCTCACATGCCCATGGAAAACACCCAGCCGGCCCCAAGGCCACCTCACAGCTGGAGTGTGGCTCCCCCTGCTGTCTGTTTGGAATCTGACAGGCCCCACAAGGACCGCAGAGTTGGGCTCGGTGTGGTGGGCTCAGGGACCGGAGCAATGTGTGTCTGACAGATCCCAGGCTGGGCCAGGCACAGGCCTTTCATCTTTCCGTCCATCTCCCATGTGAACCCTCCGCCACCAGCCAAATCAAAGAGGAAACGAGAAGGCGTTGCCCTGTCTCCCCAGGTCCCACAGATGCTGTAAGGAGCAAATCCACGCGTGACAATATTTGCATAGAGCATGCGACATCCCAGGAGCTCAGACATTAACGCAGCCCCGCAGTCCCTCTGTGGGGTAGAGTGTCCCTGTTTTCCACATGGGGAAACTGAGGCACAGAGTGGGGAAGTGACTTGGCCATGCCAATACACTGAGTCAGTGTCAGAGCTGGGGATAGAACCCAGAGTCCTGACTCACCGTGCCCAACCACTAGGCCCCACTGCCCCTTACGTCTTAATTTCTGGTTTAGGTCAAAAGTGAAATGATTTTGTTGGGTCTTTACCCAGCCCTGCATGGATGTTTCATCGTAGCAGGAAAAACACCACAGCAATTGGCACGTCCGGCAGCTGCTGCTGACGAATCCCAGGACTGGAATGGGGTGGGGGGTGGGCTGTGTGTAGGGACTGAGGGGCTTCAGCAGAACTGCAGGGAGGGGCCCCACACTGGAATTGGTCCCTGCGGGTCAGGATTGAGGGGCGTCGGCAGGGCTGTGGGGGGTGACCCAAGACTGGAATAGCAGGAGGGGCTGCGGGTCAGTATTGGGGGGGCGGCGGCCGGGTTGGGGGGGGTGACCCAAGGCGGGAAGGGGGGCGGGGGCGGGGGGTGGGGGGGGTGGGGGGGGCCCGAAAGGGCAGGGGGGGCTGCGGGTCAGGAGTGGGGGGGGGCGGCAGGGGTGTGGGGGGTGACCGAAGCCTGGAATAGCAGCAGGGGCTGCGGGTCAGGATTGGGGGGTGTCGGCAGGGCGAGGGAACTATGGATCAGGAACGAGATACATCCTAAGACCGATGTGGGTGAAGTTTGCAAACACCTGCCTATGTTACTGCCCTAGCCAGTGCTATTAAGTCCTCACGCTCATGCACTCAGATGCACCCATTAGAAAGCTGGGCTGCATTATTCATTTTGTGCTTGAATGGTTGAGTCTCTGGCTCTGTGTGTTGGGCTGACTTTTTTTTTTTTTTAAAAGCTCCCGTCCCTTTAAATGCACCAATATTACCTGCAAACCCAGCTGCGCTGCATTACTAACCAACCCTGCCAATAAAACAGCTTCCTGGGGGCTTTGTACTCTATGACTCCAGTCCCTGGTATGCTGCATTCCCCAGGCTAGGTGAGTGCTGAGGTCTCTCCAGCGCCTGGCTGTGTCTTTTCAGGCCTCAGGGAGCCTTGAACAAGATGCTGGTTCTGCCGTAACTGGGGCCCCCTGTTTGTTGGGATGAGCAGCTGGTTTTCTGAAGCTCCTGTTGCTGTATTGTCTATTGCCAGTTACGGAAAGAGGGAAGCGGCCTTGGTATCTTTGGATCTTGGTATCATAATATAAGAACTAGGGGTCACCAAATGAAATTAATGGGCAGCAGGTTTAAAACAAATAAAAGGAAGTTCTTCTTCACACAGTCAACTTGTGGAACTCCTTGCCTGAGGAGGTTGTGAAGGCTAGGACTATAACAGGGTTTAAAAGAGAAGTGGATAAATTCATGGAGGTTAAGTCCATAAATGGCTATTAGCCAGGATGGGTGAGAATGGTGTCCCTAGCCTCTGTTTGTCAGAGGGTGGAGATGGATGGCAGGAGAGAGATCACTTGATCATTACCTGTTAAGCTCCCTCCCTCTGGGGCACCTGGCATTGGCCACTGTCGGTAGACAGGACACTGGGCTGGATGGACCTTTGGTCTGACCCAGTACGGCCGTTCTTATGCTCTTTATTAGAGCAGACAAGGCTCCCCCGCCTCTGGGCTACGCTTACATCACGGGGACAAACAGAGCTAGGAAGAGGAGGTGGCTTGGCGGGGATCCCTCCTGTGATGCATCATGGCATTGGCAGGAGGCTAGCTCTGCCTGAGGCTGGCGAGAGGTGATAGTCCCTTTGGCCTGCTCCTGAGGCCTGGCTCCCCACAGCTCTGCCCCCTGTGCAGGCGTTCACGGCAGGGCCAAGCGGCCGGTTTGAACTCGTGGGAATCCCTGCACCAGGGGCAGGCTGATGGCAAATCAAAGCCCTGTTGGTGCCCACCAGGGGCCGCTGCAGTGCGGCACAGAGGCTGGAGCAGATGGGGATGGACTGATACCCAAGTGACTTTACTGGTCATATAGGCTGGCACTAGGGCTGTGTGACCCCTTCTATCTGGGGCAGGCACAGCAGTGACAAGGCGGCCATTACACTGCTGCCCCCGCATAACCACGGCCGTGGGTCCCCCTGCCTGGCAGCAAGCCTCCCCCTGTCCAGAAGGAGATCTGGGCTGCGTTCAGTCATTGGCCTCTCTGCTGAGGCTCCTAGCCAGGGGCGCTGGCTACAACCCTGGTGCAGTGTCCGCTCCAGCTCGCCGGGGCCTGGCTGGTGACTCTCGTGCCCTGCCCTGTTGTGGAGCGTGGGGGAGGGACCGATTCCCCTTCCTCTGGGGGTCCTGGCCCCTTTCTCCCTCTAAATGACTCCAAAGGCACTTGCTCGGTGCCCCGCTGGCTTGAAATGCTCCTCTCCAAGCGCTTCAGTCTCTGTTTCCGGGAGCGACTCTCTGCCCGCTCCTGGGCTCAGCTAAGGCCTGGATCCCTGGGGCGAGTCGCTCGCGAGGGGCCGTCTATGGCGGGGACGAGAGGGGCGTTTTCCCGATGCTGTTTGTGAAGCGCGTTGAGATCCCTGGGGTGGGGGCGCTGGAGAAGGGGCCGAGTGTTCTTGAGTCCGGTCCCGCTGACAACGCAGGGTTGGGTTGGTTGAAGGGTCTGGGTGGTTCTGTCTCCTCTGCTGCCCCCAGCTGCCCGTCCGCACCATGATGCTGCGCTCGGGTAAGATCACGCCCCGGGTGAAGAAGCCCTTCAGCCCCAGGGAGACCAGTGGTGACGTGGAGGATCTGGGACCCCCAGCTCGGAAGGCGAGCGCCCCCAGAGGGGGGAAGAGCCGGTGGAGAGGCTGGCGAGAGGACGGCCCTACAGGTGAGGGAGCTCAGGGGAGGGAGGGAGGTGTCCCAGGGCTCGCCCACCCCCATGGGTGTTGAGTACCCAGCACCTTTCAGAGCTGGTGCCTTGTGCTGACTCTTCTGTGGGTCCCCCCTCCTACGGGCTGTAACCGGCTGCCCCCTTTGCCTCCCGCAGAGCCCGGGTCCCCGCTGATGGGAAGGGCCATGAAGGTGCGTTTCGAACAGTGTCCATCCAGCCCAGCAAGCAAGGTGGCTTCCCTCCAGATCCCACCCCTGGGTGTCGTCTGCTTCTCTCCCCTGGGCGCGGAGGGTAAGTGAGGCTGGCTGAATTGCTGGGCCCCTGATGACCGGGCGCTCCCGTGCCCTGCCTCGGGGCTGGTGCGTGAGGCCGGCTGCCCCAGCGAGGGTGCTCGGGCACTGCCTGCCCTCCAGGAGCCCTCAGGCAGCAGCTGAGCATGGGGAGGTCCAGGGTGCGGTCCCCACTGAGCTGTCTGGGGGGCCATTGCCAGGGACTCTGGGGATTTAGGGTTTGTGCTGCATGGACATTGACTGGACTGGGTCCCCTCAGCCCTGGCCTGCAGGCTCGGGGCCCTGGCACGTGTTTCCTTGGGCACCGCCCCATTGGGTGCCCCAAAGTCCTAGTTTGTCCCCATTGAGACGGGGGCCATCTTGAAGCCAGGCCTTTGTCCCTACAGAGCCAGAGAGCCCCCGGGTGCAGAGAGGGAAGCCCAGAGCTCAGCCCACGGGTGGAGTTGTGTACTTTGGGGACCTCCCGCCGGATGAGCCAGAGGAAACCGGTATCTTGAGCCCGTGAGTACGGCGCTCGCTGTCCCTGGGCCGGGGTGTGTGTGTGTGTGTGGGGGGGTGACTGTACCCCTGTGGGTCCAATCCCCTTTCTCTGCTTCCCCACCCATCCAGCTTCATCCACAAGGCCCTGCCCCCCAGGGCCAGCCAGAAGCCCCCCAGGAAAGAAACTCCCATCAAGACCCGCAGCACCCCTGAGAGCACCCTGGTCCTGGAGCTGGTGAGCCGGGGGGTGTCTCTGCAGGGATCAGGCACGTCCTAAAGGAATCAAATCCCCCCCCCCCGTGGGCCTGGCGCCACCGTACAGGGCATCCTGGCTGCTGCGCCAGCTTGGGTGGGGGAGCTGCTGGGGGGGCCTCGCATGTGGTGAAGGTGCTAAAAGTAGCTCCCTGCTTGTAGGAGGGGATCCTGGTCTGCTGCTCCCTGACATCCAGCCAGGACGCCGACTGCACCTTCCTCACAGACTTCCAGGGGGACACTTATCAGGTTAGTGCCTGGCAGGGGCCGCCGAGGAGCCTGGGGGGTGATGTTTTTGGGGAGGGGGGGCAGCCGGAGGGGCTCATCACCCTTGGAGGTGGCAGTGAGGAAAGTAGTGGGGAGATCGGCCCATTCCTCAACACGTCCCTGATCCGCCCACTAGATGGGGATCGAGAGCCGTGTTGTTAACCTGGCCTCCCCGCCTCTGTCCTTTCCTGCAGCCCTCCTGTGCTGATCAGACTTTGTGGCCTTTCCCGGCCAGTGGAAAGTGGGGGGAGAATATTCACTTTTCATCTGTAGTTGCAGTGGCTAAAATCCAAATGGCAAGAGCTAGTGATCCTCATGCTTCAGGGCGCAAGCTGAGCCTGCATGGGGGGGGTCAGGAAGGAGTAGGCTTATCCTGCACACCAAGGAGCGGCTCCATCCTCTGGAGTGTCTGGAGCCAGCTGCTCTTGGAGACCAGATCTGCAGCTAGATGGGCCTTTGAGCTGATTCGCTGCCTCGTCTGTCTCTGGCGCTGAATGAGAAGCCATTGCTGGAGGGTTTTGGCTTTGTTTTTGTTTTGTTTTTTTGGGGGGGGGGAGGAGTTGCGGTGCAGGGGATGGAGGCGGGACCCATTAATACTGATCCCTGCTTCCTGCCCCCTGGTTTCCTTGAGGTTTACATGAAGCTGCGCCCCCACGTGCAGGAGTTCCTGGAAACCCTCTCCAAAGCCTACGAGGTACCTGCTGAGCCCATGGCCTCCCTCTCCAACAGCCAGGGCGCTGCACGGATGTGCTGGGGGGGGGAGGTGTAAGGGAGTAACGATGCTCACTGTGCGGGAAGAAGGGATGTGCTGGGACATCAACGATAGGGAGAGGACTCAGCTGCAGAATCCAGATCCAAAGACAGGCTAGAATTCGGAGGCCCGTGGGCTTGTCTGGATGGGTGGTGAGGGGAGGCCGGCTGGGGGCTCATCTCTGGACTGAAGAGATCTCTGGAATCACTGGGTCCCAGGGTCAACCCCCTGTGTGACCACGTCAGTTCATCTCCCCGTGTCCCTGGTAACAGCCGGTGATGCTCCTGAGGGAGGAGTGTTGAGGATGGGGAGTGGGGGGGTGATTTGGGGCTAACACCATTTGTGTCTGGGAGCTGCTCAGACACGGCCGTGGGGGAGCCGCTCCCAAGCCCTGCTCGCACGCTCTCCCCAGATCTTTGTCTTCACCACCGCGAAGCAGGACTACACAGAGAAGATCCTGGATGTCTTGGACCCTCAGAAGAAGCTGATCAGGTGATTGCCTCAGGCAAGAGGCACATGTCTCCTCCCTGCCCCTGCTCGGATTCTTATCCTGCCCTGGCCTCTCCCTCCCAGGCACCGCCTCTATCAGCAGGACTGCCTCTGCGTGCAGGGCTACTACGTGAAGGACCTTTCCATCCTGGAGAGAGACCTGGCCAGGACAGTGGCCCTGGATGATTCCCTCCAAGGATTCCCCTACCAGGTAACTGGGGGGGGGGGGCGGGGGGGGCGCTCCAAAGGCAATGTGACCCTCTGCCTGTTCACCCCCATCCAGTGCCATGCAGCAGGTCAGAGACCTACCCCCCCACCTCCCTTGGGGAGAGGGGAGCAATGTGTTACGGGGCATAGGTGAGGGGTGCTTCCCGTCAAAAGCATAAAAGGGTCATTTTAGCCCCTTTCATCCCGAGGTTCCTATGGTGCTTTGCAAACAGTCGCACCCCCGGCTGCTGGAATGCAGCCACTTCTGGGGTGTGATGCAGCAGCTAAATACCCAGCAAGGCTAGGCTGCTGAAGGTAAGGATTGCCCCAGCATCCTGGCTGGATTCTACACTCTGCCTCTCTGGCATTCCCCTGAAAGCAAACACCCCAAGTGCCAGGGGCATTAGGGACCACAAGAGGTTGGGTCCTTTAGCCTCATCCTAAGGACCAGGGTCTCCCATGCTTGATCCTAACCCTGCACCCTTCCCAGCTGAGGTCCTGCTGGGGGTGTTTGCCTGTATACGGCCATGCCTGACCATAGTGCTGACTGCCCCCTTTCGTGGGAATGGGGCTTTGCAGAGCAAGTGGGGATAAACGCAGGAGACAGCAGGACTTTGGAGACGGGTTCCCACCCAGCCTAGCTCTGCAGAGCACGTCGAGTCCAGAAAGAGGCCAATATGGCTTCATCCGAAGCTCTTTAATGACCTGAAAACCAAAAAGGAATCCTACCAAAAGCAGAAACATGGACAAATGGCTGAAGAGGCGTCCGGACAAAGTGCGACAGGCGAATTCCCAAACTGCGTTACACCTAGCAAGGGACAGATGAGGTTCTATAAATACACTAGGAGCAGGAGACAGACCAAGGAAAGCGTGGCCCACTTAGTGGGCAAGCAGAGCTAATAAGGGACGACCTCAAGTAGACGGAGGTGTTTGTTTAATGCCTATTTTGTTTCTTGGCTAGAAAGGCGCATTTCGATCAGATGGTTAATGCTGCGCAATTAACATACCAACAACAAATGAGGAAGGAATACCAGTCACATGGGGAAAGAGCTGGCTAAAGAATAGGTAGCTACATTCACGTTGGCAGGGCCTGATGAAATTCACTCTAGGGTCCTTAAAGAACTAGCTGAAGGAATCTGAGACCCGTTAGCAATTCTCTCTGAGGACTCCTGGAGGCTGGGTGAGATCTCGGAGGACTGGCGTACAAAGAGGACCCAGGAAGTTCTAGACCATTCTGCCTCGCTTCACTCCCCGGGAAGATACCGGAACCAAATTCTAAACAATCCGTTTGTGAGCACATGGAGGATAATAGCCAGCCTGGATCTGTCCAGAACAAATCATACCAAACCCCATCAAACGGGGACATTAGGTTGGTTACTGGCCTAGTGGATAGGGGGGAAGGAATAGTTGTGTGTCTTTTGACCGTCTCACCTGAAACTCTCAAACCCGGGAAATGCAATCGAGGAAACTGCTAATGGTTGGTGTGCAACTGATACCCAAGTTATCAGTGACTCACACCCTCCCTGTTGGACAGCATCTAATGGGTCCCACACGTCTTCCAAGGGCGGCAGTGGAATCCCCATCAGTGGAGGTTTAACTGGTTAGACGAACACCCGTCGGGGATGGTTTAGGTTGACTTCGTCCTGTCTCAGTGCAGGGGGGTTGGACTTGAGGTTCCTTCCAGCCCTGCACCTCTAGGGTTCTGCACTTCAGGGTACGTTCTCCCCACTCCTGCCCCTGGATCTCAACGTCTCAGCGTTCCCCGGGCTAACTGCGGCCTGGCTGGTGGGACTGACTGGTTCTTGCACAGCCAACACTTCTTCCCTCCCTGCAGATTTCCAACTGGATCCCGATCCCCGGCTGGCTGGGAGACCGCCAGGACGAGGAGTTGCTGCGTGTCCTCCCGCTGCTGGGGAAGCTCAGCCAAGTGGTAAGGAGACGAGCGCGCTGAGCCAGCTCGGTCAATATCCCTCTAACCCGGCTGATGAAGGGGCTGGACGGGATCTCGACCGTTCTCGCCTTTCATGGGCATTGCCCCTCCTTGTGCCTCGGGGCTCAGCTGTGCCCTGTTTCTATGGAGACAGGCTCCCAGCTGAGCAGTGACATGGTTCCTAGTGCCACTCCACTGAGCAAATCTAGGGTTATCGATCTACCGATAACATGGCAGGATCAGCTCCTATCAGCCTCAGGAGTGCACGGTGCTGTTCATCTGCTTAGGAAACAATGCCCCAGTAATGCAATGGCAGAACATGCCACATCTTCTCCCTGACACACACACACACACACACACCCAGGAGCTGGTCCACTAAAGGACTCCCCTGCCTTGTGGGGGATCCTTGTGCGTGTTGCACACCCCACCTGCTGTGCTTAACTTGTGATGAAAGAGGTGCCGGGGCTATGAACTGCCAGGCCTACAGGTGTGGGGGGCTGAGCCCTGGCACGAATTAAGCACTGCCCACCTGAGCTATAGCCTTTGAAATCCCTCTTCCACAGGGTGACGTCCGCACCGAAATCCGGAGGAAATACCGTCTCTGCAGGCTACTGGCTGTGGACTGATGCCCAGGGACGGAGTGTAGAGGGAAAACCCCTTCCCAGAAGTCTGTCCTGATGGGCTGCTCTCAAATGTCCCAGGTGCCAAGTGCAGCACTGCTGCCCGGTTCCAGTCAGCAACAGCGCAAACTTTAGCTCCGCTCCCCTCCTACCTACGCTCTCCTTCTCCCCGTACAACCAGCTGGGAAAACAGAGCTGGCAACCCAACGTGAGCACAGAGGGCAGCTTCCTACAGGGGAAATCCAAATCTGACCCCCAACTTTCAAGATCTACAGTTCAGAAGTTACTAGTGCCTTTGAGTACCTCAATTTTGAGGGTCCAACTTGAGAACCTCTTAAAGGGGGCTGACTTAAATGTGTCCCAGATGGGCACCTGGACTCAACTTAATTAAGAAAATCTTGGGGAGTGGGGGTGTATATTAACCCAAACAAAGACCCTTTGAAAGCTTCCCCTTTACTTACTCAGTGCTCTTCAAACTGCAGAGTTTAGAAGTCTCCTTCTAAAGCAACAAGTTCACTGCAGACCTTTGCAACACCAAGCATTGCAGCAAGTTCCCAGTGCATGAGAACCTGAAAGTGAAACCGACTAGAAACAAAAGTTGAAACTGACCGGCCTCTGAGCTGAGAGAAAGGCAAGTGGCTGAAGGTAAACTCCACTTCAATTCTATTGTCGCCTCCGTATTAAGCTGGGCTGTTTGTATTGGCTTTGAAACCTGTGTCCTTAGAACAGTTTTCAAACACTTTTGAGACAGTTTGTTCAGCCAGAGGCCTGCATTTAAGGCTTGTTGTCCCAGAGTGGCTACAGTCTAGCATCTCTGACTGTGCTGGGGCCAGGGCAATGGTCGTTGGCTTGTGCAGCTCTGCCTGCTGCTAAGATTTCTCCAGTGGCACATTCACACCTGCCTCTTGCGTCTCTGTCGCTCGCCTCCTGAATTCTTCCAACTCACTCAAGGCCTCACTCTTCTCCCTGGGTGGGTCAGTGGTGAGCAAGCCAGGCATTCCCTGTAGCCACTCCAGGGGCGGGTGGGTCCCGGTGGGAGAGCTGAGCTGTAGAGAGGGAAGCCGGGAGGGGGATTTTTGTCCCTGACAGGAGAAACAGGACTTGCAGCCAGCCTTGGTTTTCAGTTTTCGATCTGTTGCGTGCCACTGTCTTGCCAACGTGCCTCCCCCCCGTACTGGGAACTGAGCCGCTTGGGTGAGCTGGCATAGGCACCCCTGGGAGCTCGGCACGCTCTGATCACACAGTCTGGGTTCTGCAGTGAGCCACTGGCATGTCAAAGCCGTAACTGGAGCTAGTGCTAGGAGCTGTGTTCAGCAAGGCCGTCCCTGGGGCTGGGGAGCTGGGGTGGGTCAGCGAGGGACCCTCCAACTCAGCTGCGCCAAGTAGCTCTTTCCAGGCAAAACGCTGATCTTCTTCCCTCCCCCCCCCCCCCCCCCAGACACCTCCCTCATGATCATCCACCTGCAAGGCAGGTGTGTAGCCCTTGTGCCTGGGGTGGAGTAAGATTTTTGTGTTGTGGGCTCTCCCTGTTTTAAGGGCTGTGTGCTGAGATTCCCAGCTGGACTCTTGTAACTTTTGTTTGTTTGAAAAGTTCTTTATTTGTAACCTTTTTTGTTTGTTTAATAAAAACCAAAAGCAACTACTCATCTCCGCTGTGCTGCTCCCCCCCCCCCCCCACCCCAGCTGCTTCCCTCCCCACAACTGCCTGCTTTAGTGCAAATGGCCTGAAACTGACTCAATCTGAGTCAGTAGAACACGTGCCAGAGGGAAACTCTCTTCAGTGCTGGCTTGCAGGCAGCCCCAGCTTGTAAGGCGCTAGATCTGGGGTAGGCACTGGACTGGAGGGCACCAGTCATGCAGCATTAGCTGCTACCTCAGCAGGGACAATCTGCCCCACTTCTGAGCCAGGGGTGGCCAGACCAGGGAAGCCCCAACTGTCTCCATTAGGTGTCTGCACAGCTGCAACCATCTGCTCCCTGGCTGCTGCTCGCTGGAATGGGCACAAGTTCCCCCTACATCTGCGGCCTTGGGCTGGAGCTGTTCCCAACGCAGCCCCCACAGTGGGGGGGCTCTGGCTGGGCTACATGGAGGTTCATGAGCCAACCACCCGGGGTCTCTGAGCTCAGGCAGAGGCTTATGCTGCTAGACCAGGGGTAGGCAACCTATGGCACACGTGCCGAAGGCGGCACACGAGCTGATTTTCAGTGGCACTCACACTGCCCGGGTCCTGGCCACTGGTCCGAGGGGGCTGTGCATTTTAATTTAATTTTAAATGAAACTTCTTAAACATTTTAAAAACCTTATTTACTTCACATACAACAATAGTTCAGTTATATATTATAGACTTATAGAAAGAGACCTTCTAAAAACATTACAATGTATGACCGGCACACGAAACCTTATATTAGAGTGAATAAATGAAGACTCGGCACAGCACTTCTGAAAGGTTTCTGACCCCTGTGTTAGACCCAGAAGTCCCAGGTTCAGCTCATGCCCCAGGCTCGGGGGGGCTGGGAAGGGTGGGTTACTGAGCCAGCCTTTCCCTTCTGAAGGAGACTTGGGTTGTGACCTAGCTGCCTTCTCCAGCCATTGGGAAATGGGGGGTGGGGGGCTTCCTGGCATAGGGCAGGCTGGAGCTGGGGCCTTGGGGTAGGGGCCCCATCCTGTTCCAGGAGCTGAGGAATGCCCCCTCCCCCAGTCACCACCAGCTCAATCATGGCAGTGGGTCGGGGGGGAAGCAGACATCCCGCCAGCCAGCCTCATTCCTCCCCATGCGCAAGGGGCTGCAAACCCCAGGAGCCAGAGGTGGGAAGCCTCGGGCCGGTTCGGCAGCCGCCCAGCCTAGCCCTGTGGCTAACAGCTGCCTGGGCCCACAGCCCTGCCTCTGCCACCCTCTGTGGCATCCAGCCGGATCCCCTCCCTGGCTCGTGTAACTCTATCCTCGGGGGGCCCCCCCTTCTGCTGGGCTCAACACCGAGCACATGGCCGCTGCCGAACAAAGGGAGCTATTGTCAGAGAAGCCCTTAGATCACCCTGTCCTGGAGGATTTCAGCCCAGCTCTCAAAGCAATGCGGTGGGGGGGGGAGAACCGGTAGCCACCAATAGTACTGCTCTCCCCCGCCTGTGCCCCGGGCCGGGAGAGAAATCCCAGCTGCACAGGGGCCACCCCAGTGCAGTGAGAAACCTCCTCTCTAGCCAGGGCTGCTTCAACCTCCCCTACAACCAGGATCGGGCCAGGGGAGCTGGGTTCTGTTCTCTGGGATGGGGCCTGGATTCTCTACCCCTGACTGGCTGGGGGGCCCGTGAGCAAGTCACTTCCTCTCTGTGCTTTGGGCTCCCCCCTGGAGCCCTGCTGTTAGGGGAAGATGGCAATGAGCGAGGCAGCTCTGAATTAGGCAGAGGGGCAGCCACAGGGACCAAGCTTCTGTCCTGCGAGACGGATGAGCGTGAGGGGTTAAGATTCGGGAGACCTGGGCTTGATTTCTGGCTCTGCCACAGACTCTGTGGTTGAGTTTACTTGGGCAAGTCACTCCATCTGTGCCTCTGTTTCCCCTCTGTAAAACAGAGATGGTAAGACTGGCCCACAGTGCTTTGAGATCGAGGGATGGAACATGCCATGCAAGTTAAGATCTGGGCTGGGACCGGATGGCTGTGCCTGGAGAGAACCAGCTTTAACCCTTTTGGTGCTGGGCAGGGGTGAGGACCTGATCACCGTACAGCAAAGGAACGGTCAGGGTAGTTCCACACCCAAGCAGTGCAATCTTAGCTGGACCCAAGGCCCCTGGCTCTGAGACATGGGTGCTTCAGGGGGACGCTACTGAGACCCAGTTACATTCCCCTGGTGCTGGTTTTAGGGTACTGAGAGTTCATCAAATCTAACCCCCTCAGGGACCGTTACCCTCGTCTAGTCTGATCTGCGGAGCACAGGCTACAGAGGGCTGCCTGGCGATTCCTGGATCCAGCCCATCTCTTGTAGCTGAGCTAGTGTATCTTACCTAGGACTGGCCGTCAAGGGGTAGAGAATGTACCACGTTCCCAGGTCAGGGTTAATTCCTCTCACTGTCAAATATGTGCCTCTTATTTCTAGGCTGGGTTTATCTAATTTCTGTTTCCAGCCCTTGTGACTTGTTCTGCCTTTGCCTGCTAGATCAAAGAGCCCTCTGCTGCTAGTGGGCTCTTCCTCATGCGGGTACTTGGTCCCCTCTAAAGGGTTGATACTACTTACAGAGAAGCCCTTTGGGTAAGAGCAGCCTAGCAGAGCTCAGGCTGCCTGGGTCCCAATCCCAGCTCTGCCATTGGGACTTGCTGGGTAATTTATTTTTTTTTAAGTCCCCTGTCCCTCAGTGCCTCAGTTCCCCCACCTCGTATTTGTATTACAGGAACACTAACCCCCATTGTGCTAAGCAGGGTATGGAAGCTCTTCCAGCCTAAACAGCCAAGGGGCAAGAGGGGGAAACTGAGGCACTGGTCTATTTTCCCTCTCTGGGGAGTGCCCCACTCCATGCCCTTACCCATTGGCCCATGCTGGAGCAGGGACAAGGGCAGGGCTGGGCCCTAGAGGGAAGTGGGGGGGGCAGGGGGGGTTCCCGACTCACATGGGGTTGAACGGTGCAGAATCGGGCCCCAGACCCCCCACCGCCCCCCACCCCCCCGCAGGGTGTGACTGCAAAGCGCTTGGGGATCCCCCGCTGGCGGGGTCAGAGCCATGTGGCCCGGGTTAGGGGGTGGCCCGGGTTAGGGGCCGGGGGGCGGCCCCGCCTGCGGGGATTGGCCGGGCCGGGCCGGGCGGGGGGAGCCGCCTCGGCCAGGCACGAAACTTGACTCGCGTTTTCATTCAAACTTGCAGCCGAGGCGGCGGGACGGAGCCGAGTCCCGGGGAGCGCGGTGAGCCGGGCGGGGGTGCGGGGCCTGGGGATGGGGGGCTCGGGGCCGGGGGAGGCAAGTCGGAGGGAGGTTCGGGGGTTGGATGTAGGGAAGCGGGTTGAAGGGGGAGGTGGATGGTGGTTGTGGGGGACGATGGGGGGCAGGAATGGATGTGAGGAGATGTGGGGGGCAGTTGGGGGCAAAACAGAGGGGGCAGGGACAGGGGTGGATGTGGGGGGGCAGTGGGGGGCGATAGGGGGCAGGGATACGTGTGGGGAGATATGGAGGGGGCAACAGGATGATGGGGGCAGGGGTGGATGTGGGGGGCTGTTGGGGGCGATGGGAGCAGGGGTGGATGTGGGGGGCATGGAGGGGACAGGGGTAGATGTGAGGGTGATGTAGAGGGGGCAGGGACAGGGGTGGATGTGGGGGGCGATAGGGGGCAGGGATATGTGTGGGGAGATATGGAGGGGGCAGCAGGGTGATGGAGGGCAGGGGAGATGTGGGGGGCTGTTGGTGGTGATAGGGGCAGGGGTGGATGTGGGGGGCTGTTGGAGGTGACGGGGCAGGGGTGGATGTGGGGGGCTGTTGGAGGTGACGGGGCAGGGGTGGATGTGAGGGTGATGTAGAGGGGGTAGGGACGGGTGGATATGGGGGGCTGTTGGGGGCGATAGGGGGCAGGGGTGGATGTGGGGGGCTGTTGGGGGCGATAGGGGGCAGGGGTGGATGTGGGGGGCTGTTGGAGGTGATGGGGCAGGGGTAGATGTGAGGGTGATGTAGAGGGGGTAGGGACGGGTGGATGTGGGGGGCTGTTGGGGCGATAAGGGGCAGGGGTGGATGTGGGGGATTCAAATCCATTTGCACTCTGAGCTCTCGACTTTGTTTGAAGTGGCCCTTTCCTAACAGAACAGACCCCCCCCATCACCCCCCCATCCCACTAGAGTTGCGGGGCGATTCCTCTCCTTGTCTAACTCTCGCTTTGGCCGGGGCCCCGGGACCGAGACGCGGGGGGAGGGCGGAGGAGTTTCACTGAGCAGTCTCCTCTCTGCTTTCCATCAGCACGGGAGGAGGGGGGCAGTGGAGATCTTGGGGACACACTAGTCCCCCCATTTTCCTAGCCTGGGGGCAAAGGTGAAATGCTTTGATGGGGGGGGTGGGTACTGGGGATGCTGCTGTCACAGAAAGGGGGGAGGCAGAGGGAGGGGCTGTGGCTTTCCTGACACAAACCCCACGAGACCTGTGCGCCTTTAACCCCCCCCACCCCCGCCCAGGTGTCTCCAGGTCCCAGTACATAGGACTGGGCCCAGTCACTTATCTTCCAGCTCCAGGGCTGGAGGCGATGGCTGGCGGGGCGGGATCACTTCCCTGTGGGATAATATTGCCCATCCAGGTGCATTGTGGGGGCAGTTCTCCTCCCCCCCTGATTGGGCTGGTAGCAGAGATGGGATTCCCCTGTGCACCGCGGCGATTCCCGTCTCCCAGCAACAGGGCACCCATGGGTGTGGGTCACGTGTCCTCTGTCCCACTGCAGTGAAGAGGCCCCTGTTATAAGGACGCCGCTTCCCCATGGCACATTCGGGGGCTAGCCCTGAGGGGTCATCCAGCCCATGGGCTGCACCCCACGGGGCCCTTGGCTCCCATGTTGGGGGAGGGACGAGTTCTGTCTTAGACGGGGGGAAATGCTGCTCAGTGGCCCATTCACCCCCTGATTCCCAGGGGGCTCCGTCCTGCAGACCGCATGGAGACAGAGCTCCCCCCGAGCTCCCTGGCTCCAGTCACACCCAGTAGCGGCGCCAGCTTTTTCGCCGCCCTAGGCGGCAGAAGGTCCTGCCCCCAAAATTACACCGACGACCGGGGCGCCGGCGCCCCCGAAATGTTCGTGCCCTAGGCAACCGCCTAGGTCGCCTAATGGGTTGCGCCGGCCCTGGTCACACCTGGACCCTGCGGTGTCTGAAATCCAGACCGCACTCTGGGGGGCTGGAACCCGCCTCCAGCCCCATCCCAACCCCCTTCACAAGCTGTGGGGCAGCAGGGCTCTGCCCCGATGGGAGCCCTGGGTCTGCCCAGCGCTTTCCCAGAGGTAGCAGCCGCCATCCGGCTTCAGAGTCTCAGCCGCGTCTTCCGGCTACAAGAGGAGCCTGCTCCCCGGGGAGGCCGAGGCCTGTCTCAGCTAAGAGCACTGAGCCCCCAGCCCTGATCCTCGGGGCCAGCAGGAGAGAAGGGATCACACAGCACTTGTCCCCCAAGAGAAATCCTGCCCCAGCCCCTCTGGGGGATTGTCTGCCCCACATAACATGGAACTCCCCCTCTCCCCCAAACAGATCCGTGGTGACAGCTGCTTTTCAGGCATCAAACATTGCTGGAAGAGATTGGCATATTGCATTTTCCCAGGAGCAATGAGAGGGAGTGGGGTCTAGTGGTTAGAGCAGGGGACTGGGAGTCAGGATTCCCACTGGTTAGCGCAGGTGTGGGAATCTGGACTTCCCACCTCTGAGGGGAACCGGGTCTCGTAGTTAGAGCAAGGGAGCCCAGGAGTCAGGACTGCCGGGTCCTTTCCCTGACTCTGCTACTGATTTGTGGGGTTGCCTTAAGCAAGACCCTTCCCCTCTCTGTCTCTCAGATTCCCCCTCCATGACCGTGAGACCCGCCTGCCAGGAGAGCTGATGAGCCCTGGGGATCGGCAGGGACAGGAGGGGGGTCGGACACCCTGTTCTCTCCCCCGGGCTCTGACGAGTCTCTGCCTTGCAGCCCCACCCCTCCAGCCATGACAGCCCCCCAGGCCCCGGCCAGCTGCCACCAGCTGCGGGAGTTTGACAGCGTCAAGGACTCCATCGCCGACCTCATCAACCAGCTGCAGGACATCGACCCGAGCCGCCTCTCCTTCTCGCCCTTCCTGGACCTGGACACCCAGATCTCCCTGGCGCCTGTCTCCGACAGCCCCGAGTCCTCCGTCGAGGAGCTGCACTCCACCTCCCTCAGCCTGGCTACAAGCGACTCTCCAGGGCCAGAGGTTGAGCCGGTGGAGGGGATGCAGAGCCAGGGGGCTGGGCCTCTCCCTGGGGAGGACCCCCGGCCTTCCACGGTGCAGGGGGATCCCAGGCTTCCCGTGGCAATGGACTCCAAAGACCCCATCCTTCCACTGGGCTGTGACCCACAGGAGACCGGCTGGGCGGGGCCTGGAGACAGCGTGGTGGTGGCGGTGCCCAAGGAGACCTGCTTCCTGGACAGGGTGGGGGCAGAGACCCCCATGGTGCAGCACATGGAGCATCTCCCCTCCGGCAGGGAGCAGCCCCACAGCGAAGGGCCAGCACGCCCCACGGCCAGTCGGCCTCTCCCCAGGGAGGAGCAGCCGTTCCTCGGCTCGGGTGTGGTGCCGGTTTCCTGTGGCCCCGAGGAGCCCGCCCCTCGCCCGCCGGGGAAGTGCTGCGGCTGCTGCACCAGCTCCCACCTAAAGGCCGTGTCCTCGGTCTTCGTCTCGCTGCTCCTGGCGCCCTGGGTCCTCTACGGACTCTATTACCTCCTGCCCTTCGAGCCGCCGCTTTGCCCAGACCTGGCCAGCCGTGCGGCCTTCGCCCTGCGCTGCCTCCTCATCGCCGTGGTGCCCAGCATTCTTGGTAAGGCCAGGGGTCGTCGGGCTTCAGGGCCCAGGCAGGGGTCAGGAGGGAATCTCCTCTCCTCCTGGCAAGCTTCTGGGGGACCCCTGCCTGCCAGCGCCCCCCAACCCGTCATGGCTCTGTCCCTGGTGCAGTTTACCCCGATGCAAATCAGGATGGTGGTGTTTGCACACTCATCCCTTGCACTGGTGAACAGTGCGACTGCACGAGGGGGCAGGGTGACGAGGGGCTGGTCCTGATGCTGGTTTGGCCACCAGAGTTCTAGTCCTGACTTTCGGAGGGAGAGTTATTGAGCAGTGAAAGCAGGGGGGTGGGGGTCTTGGCTGCTATTCCTGGCTCTGTCACTCACTATGTGACCTTAGGCAAGTCCCTGCCCTGTGCCTCAGTTTACCCTGCTGTAAAATGAGGATAATGACACTGTCGGGGGGCAATTGGTGTTTCTCAGACCTGGGTCATGGCAACATCTCCTTAGGAACCCGGACGAAGAGAGCAGAATTCTGGCTTTCCTTCCGGCCCATCTGCCTTTCTTGAGACCCTCACACAAGGGTCTCAGGATCTTTCTATTGACTCCTGTGTCTTGGCCTGAGCCCGACGCTAATGCTCTGTGCTCCCCCTTGGGCACATGGGTATTTGTGAAGGGCTCCCCTCCCAGGAGACCTTCTTCCCAGGAGACCATCCCTCATTTGGGCTCTTGTGAAAGGGTCTGGAGGCCCAAGGGCAGCAGATTTTCCATGCTCTGCAACACGAGGCACCAAGACATTCACTCTGCCCTGTTGGTGACAGAAAGCCACTTCCTACTGGGCCTGGTGCTGTATGGGATGGTGTCACCAGCTACGCTGCTCCCTGGACCCCCAGGAAGTGTGGGTGCATCTCCCAGTTCAGGCACACCAGGCTGGATGGCTGATCGGGCTGCCTTCGGCTGGGGTTCCCCCTTCCTTCCCTGCTCTGGCCATGGTGCTGAATGCAGGAGAGGGAAGACGTGGTCCCCACCTCAGTTAATTTCTTTGCGTGCTGATTGCTTTCCATGGGGTGCCGGGTGGCGGGGGCTTACCAGCCCCCATCGCCAATTCCTCCTCGTTACCCAGCAGCGGGGTCGCTGTGCTTTGACTTGGCAATGGAAATCTCCCTCTAAGTGGGGCCAAGGTGTGGACAGCTCCCAGAACAGCCACCAATAGTGACCCATCACCCTCTGATGTCCTGGGAAGATCCCGCTCCTGAATCCAAACCAGGACTTTGGCACCAGCCCTGTTTTAATCCGTCCCGGGTTTTGCACTGAGCCCAGCGCCTGCTGGGGGCAGGACTGTGGGTGCTCAGGGCCTGATCCAAAGGCTATCGGCGTGTTTCATAGAATCATAGAAGATTAGGGTTGGGAAGAGACCTCAGGAGGTATCTAGTCCCACCCCCTGCTCAAAGCAGGACCAACCCCAACTAAATCATGCCAGCCAGGGCTTTGTCAAGCCGGGCCGTAAAAACCTCTAAGGATGGAGATTCCACCACCTCCCTAGGTTTCCATTGGGTCTGTTTGGCTCAGGCTCCTAGTGAGTGCTGCGAGGTCACCCCTGGAGGGCAGACATGGCCCCTGGCGCCTATTGTCCTATAGCTCACGGCGGAGTCTCAGCCCCTCCGTGGCAGGAGCACAATACCCCCACCATGGGTCAGAGCAGCTT
Organism: Platysternon megacephalum; assembly: GCA_003942145.1. Taxonomy (NCBI): domain Eukaryota; kingdom Metazoa; phylum Chordata; order Testudines; family Platysternidae; genus Platysternon; species Platysternon megacephalum. Next base: position 3,934,161 of record QXTE01000096.1, read on the forward strand.
GCCTGGGGCTGCAGAGACCTCACTTATGGGCCCCGGGGAAGACCTGCCAGATCCCCAGTCCCCTCCCTGATGGCCGAGAACAGCTGGTTATTCCACGAGCAGGGCGAGTGGCAGAGCTGGAGTCTAGGGGGGAAAAGGAGTTGCCCCAATGCACGGTCACTGCTTTGATTTCCAGCTAAGCCCCCTGAGCCTCCCCCAGTGCTGCCTTTCCACCACGAGCCAAGCCAGGACTGTCCTCTGGGCCTGACTCCCATCTCCAGTCACCCGAGCTCCGTCTCCCACGCCCAGCTGCTCCCTGGGCTGGGCACTTCTGCCACTGGTACGCGTCTCCCACTGGCTTGGTGGGATGAGTGTTGCTAGGCGCTGCTTCATTCGGGCCGGACCCCAGCCCCCGTCCCTCTCCCGTGGAAGGCACTCGGGGAGACGGTTTAATTACCGAGAAAATTCCTCCACGTCCTTTTTGTTATCTCTGTAAACAGCAAGCGGGACAGGGAGCAAACACGGGGCTGTTGGCCTGGAATTGGATTTTGGAAGGATCCCTGAGCCCAGCATTCCTGCCTTAATGAGAGAGGAGTGGGAGCTTCTGCAACAGCTGCCTAGCCGGTCCCTGAGCCTAGGGAGACTCTGATCAGGCACCTATCTAGGGACTCAGATGGGTCTTGTCACCAGGGTAACCTGAGCACCTGGATGTCTAGTCCGGAGGCGTGCAGGGGGCTGAATGCGCTGGGCTTTGCATGACCAGCTGGCTTATCCTCTCCCTTCCCTGGGTGCTGGGTGGGGTGCTGGCCTGGACCCACTGTGCACCTCCTGAGCATCCAGTCCCCGAGTCCATTATAATGGCACCTGACCGTCCGTTATAATGATTATTTGTAGCGTGGTCATGTCCGGCAGCCCCCAGGCACGGCACGGGACCCGTGATGCTAGGTTCTGCACAAACACAGCCCTGCCCCATGATCTAGGTTCCAGTCCCCCTCCCCCCTCCGGCCCCAAAAGCTGCACTCGTTGTAGGAAATTTACCATCCCAGTGTTGCATACACTAATAACTCCCATCTGCATCTGGTAGGAGGCTGAGCGGGGAGGGATCAAAAGGGACCCCCCTTTCCCTGCCTAGTGACCCAGTTCTGAGCTTCTGCTGACACTTGTCAGATCAGGGCAGCCAGCTCCACCTGTCCTTGACTGTTTGGTGGTGGCTTTTGATTCCTGTCCGCCAGGGAATTAATTCAGGGGAGAAAATCTCACTGCGACTGGGAGGCTTTCTGATGAGGGGCAGCGGGGGTATCAGCTGGGGAGGAGGAAGGGCAGCAGGTCTGACCTTGGAGTGATTGCTGTAGCCTGTACAGGGGAGTCCTGGCTGCCCTCTGAGACTTACAAACCGAGGCTTCCCCTTCTTGCACGGCGGGTAAGGTTTAGCACGAGTGAGAGGCAGATTGCTGGCCTCCCAGCTCAGCAGGAGACAGGTGGCTGGCCCTGGGCAGATGGGGCCCGCCTGCTGTCTGCAGCAGCACTCCCCCGCCCCAGTGCAGCCACAAAGCTAGTGCAAACCAACGGCTTTAAATGTAGGATCAGATGCGTGTCTCATACTTCTGCTCCTGGGGCCCACTGTGTCCTGCCTTGTGCCTCACCAGCCAATGGACTCAGCCCTCTGACACGCATTTCCATCCATTGGTAACAGTAGTGCCTAGCACTTTGCATCGAGATTGATGCTTATTATGGCCATGGTACAGAAGGGGAAACTGAGGCACACAGCTGCTGAATGACTCATCTGAGGTTACACACATTGGCAGAACCCCCGATAGAACCCAGAAGTCCTGGCTGCCATCTATCTAGGGTAGTTATGGCTCCTCTTTCTGTACTGCCTGAGCGTCTCACGGTCTTCATCTTCCTTACCTCCCTGTGAGGCAGGGCAGGGCCGGGCTGGGGATCTGCCGTGCAGAGAAGCTGTGACCTACCCAAGACACACGAAGTCTGGCAGAGCAGGGGATTGAACCTGGGTCACTTGAGTCCCACCCTCACCGCTGCAGTGGTCTTCCCTAAATGCCCAGTACTACGAGCCCTATCAACTCTGAGCCTCAGCTCTTTGTCTGGTACAGCTCCGAGCACGTGGTGGTCACTGAACGGCTACTGATAAAATGGGGAGGAGTTGTACCCAGGGACTGGGCGAGCCACATTTACCCACGGCCTCTACCAAGCCCACGAGCTCTTTCATTTTGGGGACAGGGAACATGGGGTGTGGAGCTGTCTTTGCTGGTGCTGGCGGCCGAGAGCGGCTCTGTCTCAGCAGGAGCACGGCGAGGGCTGGAATCGGCGCTCAGAAGCATGACGGAGTCTGGGTTTGGCTGTGGTGTCTGATGCAAACCTCTCCCCTTCTCCCCCCAACCCGCCCTGCCCCTAGGCGTCATGTTCGGGGCTCTCGCCAAGCTCTGCTCGGTGGCCATCGACCCGCTGGACACACGCTCCCCGCCCGTCCTGCTCCACCGGCTGTACATCGCCAGCTCCATGGAGCAGTTTGTCATCTTCGGCCTCAACACGGTGGTGCTGGCCACGTTCCTGGCCCAGGAGCACCTGCGCCTCATCCCCATCCTGGCTGGGCTCTTCTCCATCGGCAGGTGAGACGCTGGGACCAGGGATGGCAGTGGGCAGCATGGACGATGCACCCAGTTAACCCCCTCCCCCCCACACCCCTTCCTGCGCCCCCCAGAGATTCAGTTAAAGGCCTCTTGTCCGGCCCCTCCTTAGTAGAGACACAACTCGGGGGCCTGACGCGCTGCTCTTGCCCACCGTAGCNTCCCGCCCCCGAAATCCCGCCCCCAACAGCGGCGGCGGAAGGTCCCGCCCCCAAATTTCTACCGCCTAGGTCGCCTAATGGGTGCGCCGGCCCTGGCTCCCCAGGGCAAGAAGTCCATCCTCATCACGCGCTGCTGCTGGGCGCTACGTGTACTAGTCACCTGGCGAGCTGCCCTCGGGGCGCTGGGGATGGGTAGCGAACTCTCTGCCCTTTGTGCTGCAGATGCTGTTACTGGATCAGCCTCCATGTCGGCAGCGCTTACCGTGGCTTTGGCTTCGGCCTCGCTTTCTTCCCGGCCCTGGCGATGACGGTCTACAACCTGTTCTGTCTGTACGACCTGGGCTTCGCCTTCCTCTTCGCGCCCTCTCCAGCGGGTGGGGGCGGCGGGCCCACGCCTGCCCCCCCGCGGGAGCCGGCGAGCCAAGGCACTTGAAGGAGGAGACGGCCTAGGATGGGGAGAGTCGTGAGCTCCAGCAGCCTCCAACCCAGCTTGGATCAATACACAAGGCCGCATAAAGCATCCCTGCTCCGGTCCATCCCCAGCTGTGCCCTCCCACCCCCGAGCTGGGCAGTGCTGAGTGATGGACGAGCCCCATAGCTGAAGGCAACTTCTTAGCAACCACCGCAGTAAGGTCACTAAGACACACACCAGAGAGCAGCAGGGCCCAGCACTGTGCTACCAAACAGCGTGGGAAGGGCTTTTCCCAGCCCAACGCCTGCTCCAGCAAGCTCCTGCTCCTAGGAGATACTGTAACTGCCCAGGGAGATCCCCTTCAAGCTTGGTCTCTCCCTCCCTCCATCCCAGCCTTCCCCAGGGCTGGGCTGTGTGCCAGGAGCCCAGCTGTCTCTGCAGCCTGGCCAAGGTTAATCTGAGCCCAGAGGAGAGGGGCTTTAGCCTCTGATGTGGCCTGGTCCTACCTCCCTCTGGCATGCTGCTGCAGCCAGGGCAGGGAGATGAGCAACTGTAGTGTCCTAATGACATGCTAAGCCTGGCAGAGCGGGTCACGTGGGCTGGGTTGCCCTTGAAAATTAGCTTGAACGCCCAGGAGAAGGCTCTGAAATCCTCAGCCCCAGCCCTGTCATTTGTATTGCTATTTCCTCCAGGGGGCCAGGGCACCTCACAGACACTGCCCGGCCCCTGTAGCAGTGCCCAGAGGAGCCGTCCTCTCCTTTCTCTGCCACCCCCCCAAGTACAGGCAGGTTACAGAACACAGACTGCAGGCACAAGCCGGGTACTCAGTTGTGTGAGTGGCTGGGGGGTTAAGCCCTTCTCTGTGCATTTATGATCTCAAATACTCTTGATCAAAGTGACTTTCTGAGCTAAGAGGGGCAGCGGTGGCTTGCTGGGAGAGAGGATTTCATGCCGTTCGGGGATAATCCGGAGCAGAGCAGTAGCCAGTGGACTTGATCCAGCATTGCCCTGCTCCTCAGGGGGGTACTTAAACCATGGCAGGGTGCCCCCCCCTCGCAGCTCAGAAGGGTGACAATTGGTACAGAGGAATGGGAAAGCAGGCTGGCTGGGGGAGGAGTGTGGGTGCTGGCTGGGGGAGGAGTGTGGGATGCAGGGGGCAGTAGCAAGCCCGTGGGGCTGGTAAGCAGCAGGTGGAAGGGGAGCTGGTTGGTTGTAGTGTGACAGGAGATGGCGAGGGTGACCAGTCAGCAAATGTGAAAAATCGGGACAGGGGTGGGGTAATAGGAGCCTATATAAGAAAAAGACCCAAAAGTCAGGACTGTCCCTATAAAATCGGGACATCTGGTCACCCTAGAGATGACATGCAGTGGTGTTGTGGCAAGATGCAGTGCTGGGCCCAGGACCTTACAGAGACAAGGCAGGTGAGGAAGTCTTTTGTTTTTATCCCTCCCCCCCAGCAGTCAGGCCAATAAAAGACATCACCTCCCTCACCTCGGCTCTCTGGCTGATCACCACTAAGAGTTCTAACTCCCCCACCCCTGCCAGAGGCAGAAAAACACCTGCCCGGATCTAGGCTTCCTCCCTGCCGAGGATGATTTGCCAGGACGGAGTATTCCCTTTCCTGGCTGAGCAGAGGTAACCCCACTTCCGCTCTGCCCAGCGGGACAGCACCTGAACGGTGAATTCTGAGAAGGGAAACTTGAGGCCAAGCCCCTCAGTTCTGTTCCTGGAGCAGAAACCTGCCTCCCTCCTCTACTTGAACAACCCCTGTGCAGGCCTGGGCCCAGCGCCGGAGCTGCAGGAACTCCCTTGAAATCCAAGCGGAGGGTCCGGTCGGCCGCTTCCCGCGCAAAAAGGCCATTACGTGTAGTGACGGTGGCCACCGCTCTGCTCCGCTGGTTCCTTGCAGAAACTACCTGGGCAAAAAACCTCTCAACAAAATAAAATATTGTTTCTACCTCTTCAGGCCCCGCCGCGTCTGTTACTGGAAGGGGGATCGGCGCCACTGAGGGATTTCGGCAGCACAAAGCGATGGCGGGAGCTGGTTGCAGGAGCGCAGGCCCAGAGCCTCACAAACCAGCCTTAGGCACCAAGCTGCGATCGCTTTCAATGGGCATCAGGTTCCTAAAGGCCTCTGCTGCTCTGGGCTGAAGAGATCAAGGCTTGGTCCTCCGTTACCTAGCGCGACCCACGGGGCTGTGTACGCCAAGCAGTACAGCTACCCGCTTAATATCCCCCCACTCCCACCCGCAAAGCTGCAGCAGCTCACAGCTACACCGGCGTCAAACACCCCAGAGGGACAGGACTGGGTGGAAAATCCTCTCCCAACGCATCAGTTTTCACACTCCCTCCCTTGTGGGGGGGGGGAAGGCGACACTGCACGCTTGCTGGGCAGGTGGAGCAATGCTGCAGCCCTAGGCTGCCCCGTGGCCAGTCCAGGAGCCCCCAGGAGCCCCAGCCAGGGACAGGCGCAGAGCAGCACAGAGCCCCCAGGAGCCCCAGCCAGGGACAGGCGCAGAGGAGCACGGAGCCCCCAGGAGCCCCAGCCAGGGACAGGCGCAGAGGAGCACGGAGCCCCCAGGAGCCCCAGCCAGGGACAGGCGCAGAGGAGCACGGAGCCCCCAGGAGCCCCAGCCAGGGACAGGCGCAGAGGAGCACGGAGCCCCCAGGAGCCCCAGCCAGGGACAGGCGCAGAGGAGCACGGAGCCCCCACGAGCCCCAGCCAGGGACAGGCGCAGAGGAGCACGGAGCCCCCCCACCTGACTCTCCAACCCTGAGGCTCAGGGATGCAGGGGGCAGGGTGGTGGCAGCCCATGCCGTGGTCATGGCAGCCAGTAGGGTTAGTTACGCTACTCCAGTCCAACCCGCATGCAGCAAGAGAGGAGGGGCCAGCTCTGACTGAGAACAGTGGCTTTATTTCTCAGGGAGGGGGGCAGTCTCAGGTCCTAAGTCTGGAAGCAGCATGGCCTGCAGGCAGTGTCTGGGCTACGTGGCCAGTGCTGCCCTCTGCTGGTGGCCCCAGAGCCTGCAGCTGCCCTGGCTCATTTAAGCACCCAGCCCCTCTCGGGTTAGCGCCAGTCCCAGGCTGATTTCCCCCTTCCAAGCCAGCAGCTGGGGGCAGAGCGCAGAGCCCCCTCCGCTGCCTCCAGGGGGCGGCGAGGGACACCCCATAGCAGGTGATGCAGAGGACGCCCACGAGGAGAGGGCCCCCACCCAGCAGGATCGCCAGGACGATGAAGACGAGGTGCTGCCCGTGCGGCGCCGCTGCAGGCTGGCTGGGAAGGAGGGAGGGGTACGCCGGCGGGGAGCAGGAGTGGGAGAGCTCGTGGAAGGCGCAGAAGGGGGGGCAGGCGGTGCAGTTGTTGGCGGTGTCCCCCCGGCAGGTGTAGCAGGACGGGTGGCAGGTGGCACAGACCTGGCCAGGGTGTGGGCTCCTGGCCAGGCTGGGAGACCTCCTGGATCGGTTGTAATAGCGGGGAGGGCAGTAGGACAGGCAGAGGTGCTGGAACGCATAGAAGGCGCTGCTGCATTCTGCGGGGAGAGGGGCAAGAGTTAGCATGAGCCCAGGGCACCTCAGGCTACGTACTGCAACACGGGCTGAAATGCAGCCACCTCTAGGGTGGGCGGGCAAGAGCCAGCACAGCGGTGGGGCACGAAGGGACTTAGTTGGGGCATGCAGCCCATCTTACTGAGGTGCCCCTGGCATGGCCAGGGCCCACACGCAGCAAAGGGGAGCCTGGGCCCAGATCCACAAAGCTATTTCAGTGGCAGTTAGGAGCCTAGATACCTTGGAGGATCTGGGCCTTGGTGTTTAAGGTCTCCTCCAAGAAACCCTCCAGGTGTGGAACGCCAGTGACTGCTCTCTGCAGGACAAAGGGTTAAATTGGCCCTGCCTGGATTCAAACCTGTGACTCAGATGCCAGTATGGCCAAGGCCCGGCGCACAGCACCCCTGAAAGGAGGGGGGTCTGTCACTCAGGGACCCCCTGGCTCGCTGAGGAGCGCCACTGACTGGGTTCTTGGAAGACCCAGCCAGGACAGTCTAAAGGGAACACAGAAGCATCCTCAGGGCTGCTGCACAGACGTACCTCCCCCCGCAGCTCACCAGGCAAATGGTCTCCTCTGAGGTGAGCTGAGGTGACTCCTGGGTGGCCGGCTGTCCTGGCAGAGCCCTGACGGCTCCGGGGGTGGGTGGGTGGGTGGGTGTCAGGGAGAGCCGGCCACGTGGCTGTGGATAACTCTTGACTTTGCCTGAGGACTACAGCAGAGCCCCATTGGGGCCCCGTGCTAATGAGTCTATTGGTGCCAGGACGACTCACCCTCGCACGCTCCCTCGGAGTCCCGCCTAACACACTCGCTCACAACGGAGGCTGCTATCTGCCTGGCCGTCATGTCCTCGTCCGTTCCGTAGAGCTGCAGGACGAAGCTGGTGAGGAACCCTGGGAGAAGGGGGGTCAAGAGAGGAGGAGCTTCAGACTCAATGCTGGGGAGCCCACGATCCCAAATGCCACGAGTTCCCTACATGGCACCCGCCCGGGCACTTCCCGGAGCTCTGGCCCCGAAGGGTTAACCCCAGGCACAGCACGGCACTATGGATGAGCGCTGGGACCACGGGGTGTTGGACGGGTGAGTGAACGAACGCCATGGCGATTCACAGCCGAGCCTGCTCCCCCCATCCCAGTGCTAAAGGCCGTGATACGTGAGTGCCCCTGGCAAGGGAGCTTTCAAGGATCCTAAGCAGGTGCAACCTCACTAGCTCCAGAATCCCCATCAGAAGAGAGAATTTAGCCCAGGCCCTGTGTACATGAGTGGTGCAGGAGAAGGATGGGATAAACAGGACAGCAAAGGAGGGGTGCACAGGGGAGGAAACGTAACCGGGCTCAGGGGCACCACCTGGTTCCCAGTGCACAAGGGATTAACTCTGGCTCAGCTTCCCCTTGCACAAGTGTTCAGGGGAAGAGCTGTGAACGGCCACCTGGGAGACACCAACTGCCTTTGGGAACAGTGCGCTCCCACTGGGAGACGGCAACGTAAGTAACAACTAACCCGGGAAGAGACCTTGCTGCCTAGAACTCTTCTGCTGGCCTACAGGGGATCATCGCTCCAGTTCTTTAGGCACATCCCCACTCACCGAGCTGTTCAGCAGCCTGGGATGTCCTGAACTCTGCTCACCCTCAGCTAACCAGAGGAAAAGCAGCTGTAGCGATAGCAACGGGGCTCTTGCATGTGTCTCCTGCATGACGGGGACGCTCACCTGTGTTGTAAGCATCACCCTTGTTCTCTAGGAAGAGCGTCCAGGCGCCTTGTGGGTCCTCGTCCCAGAAGTGCGTGGACATGAAGGACCAATCCCTGTAGCCCTGGTTGCTGGTGTCATATGGCCTAGCAGGGGCGAGGGAAGGGAAATGCACAAACCCTTCAGACTTTGGACACTAGAAGGTCATGGGATGCACTTCAGAAACCCAGAGGTGAGCGTTGGACAAGTATCCGGGTTCTTACAATGGCAGCATCAAACGTACCAGAGCTCGAGAGAACTGGCTTGCCTTAACCATTTGCCTTTCTAGCAGGAAGGCTTCTCGAAGCAGCCTTCACCTCACAGCCCTGCTGGGGTAACTGTCTTCTGGGCATACGCTGCTCCCCAGCTTGGGTCAGGAAGGAACCTGTGCCCTTCTAGTGCATTGTGGAGGCTGGTGGCTTCCCCTCAAGAAGTCAGTATTGGCCACTGTTGGAGACCAGATACCACACCAGATAATCCACGGATCCGTTCCAGTGTGGCGGTTCTGATGTCCCCAGCGCAATGGTTCCATATAGAGACACGAACTACCTCTCATCTAGCTGGGACTCCCCTGCCCCCCGCACACTCGCCTTTAGCAATATGGGAAGGGCAGGGTGGTTGTAACCCTGACACCTGTTCGTGACCCTCTGCAGGGTCGTGACCTGCAAGTTGAGAACTCCTATCCTAGTGCCACAGCTCATTTTGGAGCAATCACGCTCCCTGAGATTCAGGTTTTAAGTTTCTATCGCCAGGAAATTCCCATTTGATCACTGCAGGCTGCACCTTTCCCCCCCCGTGGAAGTACCAGCAGGAAGTGTTCGGTCCACACCTTACCTGATGGCCACCAGGGTGGACTTGGTTCCCATTGGGCTGGTCAGAGAGATGGCCAGATCCCCTCTCCTGCTGTAGCTTAGAGAGATGCGGACCTGGACGTGCTCCAGGGAGCGGATATGCCTGGTCCTCCCGATGCAGGTGGAGACTTTTTTGCTGACTGTGAGTTTTGAGCCTATCTCCCTGCCAGGAGACAAGAATCATAGAATATCCGGGTTGGAAGGGACCTCAGGAGGTCATCTAGTCCAACCCCCTGCTCAAAGCAGGACCTAATCACAACTAAATCAGAAGAGGAGGTGAAGGCGTCTGCCCCAGCTTGGGGCCCAGAAACCCAATGAGACCAGGTACGGGCGAGTCTGCTACTAAAGCCTCTTGCTTCAGCGGATATTTTTTAATGAAACCACAAAGGAACAGCATCAGGTCAGGTGTGTCCAGCAAACTGGAGCTAAAGCAGAGCAGAGCTTTGGGATAGAAGTTCATAGGGTCCAAGCAGAGGGTGGGGATCACTCTTTGCGGCCGGGGTTATTATTTTTCTGGGGGAGGACCCCCCCAGTGACCCAGCTCTTGCCCCCATGAATATGAGGGACAGGCAGTCACTAATCTTTGCTGCCACCCCCTTTAACACCCACACAGAACTGCAACAGCAGGGGCTCCTGAAGTGCTGTGGTGTTTGTAAGTATCCAGCCCATACTTGGGAACCTGGTCTCCATCCCAAGGTCTCATTTCCCTGCGAAAATGTCCTCGGGAAGTGGTTCCCAGCTCCTGCTTGGTGCACAGAAAGGCTTTTCTACCAGGATTTCCCCCTGCAACGCAAGGGGTCAGATTCCAACAGGATTGCTCCTCTTACAGGGGCGCGTAGACAACTTTGACTGAACACTTCCTCTGGGGCCTGGTCGTAGTCCACTTCTTGGCCAGGTCCACCAGATCGCCGGCATCCAGGAGTCCATAGCCGTAATGGTGGCTCACTGAAAAACAGAGACACCCAGCCCAGGGAAGGATCAACGAGCCCCAACACCGGACGGCTAAGCCGTGACTCATGGGAGCTTATTGCTGCCAGATATGCTGGTGAAAAATCAGTTCTTAGATACCCAAAGAACCAGCATTTTCTTTCACAGCAAGCATGAAAGGTGCACTTGGTCTAGATGCTGCAGCATTAGTGGAGACCATCAACAGCTGATAAAAGCCTCTTGTTCTTTTAAATACCATGGCGGCAGTAACTAGGATCCCGGGGTCCCGGTAGCAATTTGCACTGAGTAAAGATCTAACGAGCAGCCTCACCTTTGCGTCCGACTCCGTTCAGGGCCCAGTCTTCTGCCTGCAGGTGGGCTGGTTTGGAGGCTCTCACCACGAGATGTTGCATGTCACGCCAGGTCAGTGCTGGGCTAGAGACAAGGAGGACTGTGGGAAAGAGGTCTCCTGTATCAAAAGGCTGAGGTGACTCTGGGGCTGGCGAGAGGGGGCAGGTGGCTTCTGCTCATCCACACAGCAGGTAGCACAGCATGGGCAAGCTTTCTCCAGACAGTCCCAGCTTGGTCGCCAGTGCTTTGGAGAGGCCACGTTACAGGGTTAATAGCGGATCCTCTGTGGCTCATTCAGTCCTTGGCTTCTCTGCCAACAAGGGGGCCAGTTAGGGCAGATGGTGGGTTGGACACCTAGCCATGTGGACTGGATGGAGACCCACCAACTGGTTTCCCGCAGGCAGCTGAACAGCTGGGAGGGGGCGCTAGCTTTGGTTCCCTGAACTGTATCCCTGGAGAGGAGACTGCTCAACCCAGGTCAGCGTGAGCTATTTTAATTACCGTGTTTGCTTTTGTCAGGGTGATGGGGACATATTTTGACCGTAATCCCTACAGACCTTCCAAGTGACTCTGGAAAGAGGCCCTAGCAGATTCCCTGGGGGTAGCGGCTGCGTTGCCGAGGCAGGGGCAGCCTTAGGAGTGCAGCGTGAACGCGTGTTCTACCTACTTGGCCTCCAGAGCGAGCGCGATCATCCCGGCAGCCAGGGGGGCAGAGGCCGAGGTGCCCGTGTGCTTGTCGGTGCAGCGGTGCCGCAGGTCAGTTGTCACCTGGGGAGAGAGGCTAGGTGAGGAAGCCGTGGGATTGGCTTCTTAGAGAGATGCAGAGACACATTCTGTGCTGAATCGTCTGCTGGGTCTGAGCGGCCTTTGCTGGTAAAGGAGCAGCAGTGAAATTCAGGGCAGAACTCTCGAGCCATCAGTCCGCTCCCCAGTTGGTCAGAAGGGGTCACCGCTGAGCCGCCTCTTGGCTGGGGCCCCGCTGAGGTGGGCCCTCAAGTGCAGCCTTAACCTAGGGGAGAGAGGAACGGGCGGGGGCGGGGGGGACGACAACTCACGATCTGCTTCTCGCTCTTGATGCCGCTGCTGTAGGTGGTGGTGAGGGTGGAAGCACAGGCCTCGCTGTACCAGGGCACCCGGCCGCTCTCGGCCGCGCTGCCCACCGACAGGGTGTAGATGCTGTTGGTGTACCCATCGCAGTTACAGTCGTCGGAGTGGATGCCGCCGTTGCCAGAGGCCCAGACGAAGAGAGAACCCAGGCCGCCGCGCCCCTGTGGGGAGGGGAGCAAGCAGGGACCAGTGTTACACTGCGGGGTCGGGACAGAGTCCCTGTTGCAGTGGAGTTAATATGGTGCTAATGTGACACAGGGCTCCTCCCGGCTCCCCTGTCCGCTCGCAGTGGGGGTATTCCTGGGTCCTGGCTACAGCTGACCTAGTTTCCATGGAAACACAATTACTGTAGTTAAACTGACCAATCCCCACCTGCCGCAGCATGCGTACAGGGTGCTATTTCGGAGGGGGATGGGAGTAAATAGGAAGGGCGGGGCTAGTCCCATGTAAAATTATACCCAACATTTGTTTGTAATGGATCAAACCAAGGCTCCAGCTAGCTTAGCCTTTAGCAGCAGGCTGGCTCTGACGCGTCAGTGGAGGGCAAAAAAGTACCCAGCACCCAGGGCCGTGTCGTGCATGGGGAGCAGAATTGCTCCCTGAACTGGCCTCAGGTGCCTGGCCGAGAGCTGCCCCGCCGGGGGGCTAGCGTAGCAGAGTGCCCAGTTCTGTGCTCTCCAGCCCACGTTATCCCTCCCCTTCAGAAGCCACAAACCCACTTGACTGCCAGAGGCAACGAGCCAGCAAAGGAACCAAGCCCAGAGCCCGCGCTTACATTCGCTATCCCCTTGTAGAAAGCTTCCAGGGCCAGGAGCCCAGGTCCGTCCACAGTTTTACCATCATCCTCTGGGCCCCAGCTCGCGCTGTAGATGTGGATGTGTTGGGGGCGGAAACTCAAGGATTGAGCCTCCACGATGTCCGTGATGGGACCATCGAGCATCCTCACACCTGTGGGGCCAGGGAAGAGAGGGCGGCTAGGTCAGAGGTCTCAACGAGCCAGCACTGCCCTTAACAGGCCCATGAGCCCTCTCCCACTCCAGGTCAGGCAGGCATCTCCAGTTGCTGATGTTAGCATGCAAGCCTCCATGTTAGCCTCATAACCAGGGCCCTACCAAATTCACAGCCATGAAAAACACGTCACGGACCGTGAAATCTGGTGTCCCCCCGCGAAATCTGGTCTTCTGGGTGCTTTTACCCTGTACTATACAGATTTCACAGGGGAGACCAGCGTTTCTCAAATTAGGGGGCCTGACCCAAAAGGGAGTTGCGGTGGGGTCACAAGGTTATTTTAGGGGGGGTTGCTGTATTGCCACCCTTACTTCTGCGCTGCCTTCAGAGCTGGGTGGCTGGAGAGCGGCGGCTGCTAGCCGAGCACCCAGCTCTGAAGGCAGCGCTGCCGTCAGCAGCAGTGCAGAAGTAAAGGTAGCAGTACCACAACCCCCCCTACAATAACCTTGTGACCCACCCCCCTCAACACCTTTTTGGGTCAGGACCCCGACAATTACAACACTGTGAAATTTCAGATTTAAATAGCTGGAATCATGAAATTTACAATTTTTAAAATCCTATGACCATGAAATTGACCAAAATGGCCTGTGAATTTGGTAGGGCCCTAATCATAATTTAGCCAACAGCTCTTCTAATCCGTTTGCAGCAGCTAAACAAGAGCTCCCTCTAGTGTCGCGCATGACTCCAGCTTCAGCCAGGTCAGCCTAACCATGAGCACTTTGCACATGTTCAGTGCAATGCCCAGGCATTAACCAGTCAATCTCCGTAGCCATAGCAGCATGGTGAGGCAGGGGTGGGGTTTTCACGATTCCACAGACGGACACTCGGAGGTTAAGGGACCAGATGTTCAGAGATGCTGAGCACCTGCAATTCCCATTGGCTTCAAATGGATTTGTAACTACTTGCTCCTGCTGCAAAATTAAAAAAATCAATCAGGTCCTAGCTGATTACGTACTGCACGGGCTTGGACAATCGGCAGAGCTGGGTTAAGAGCTCCGGAGCTCCTGCCCTCACGCCCTGTGCTCAATCCACTAGACCGTGCTGCCTCTTAGGATAGTTGCAGCCGGTTTTAACCAAGAGTTTGGTTTGAGAGGCCAGAAACTGCCCTTATGCTGTACAGCCAAGTCCCTGTTCTGGGGCCATGCACTCCCCCTCAGGTCTGGGCAAGCTCGGGCCCTCCCTTCCCATGGTATCTGGGAAGTATCATGCCAAGAAAGCAGGTTGCTTACCTCCAATTTTTGCATTGTACGCGACGCCGACGCCACAGAGTCTGTTGTTGGCTGCAGCGGCCACCTCTCCTGCGCAGCGTGTCCCGTGCCTGAGGGACAGAGGCAGGGAGCAAGAGTCACCGCAGCCATATCTGCCAGCCAAACAGCCAGATTCCCCCCTAGGCTCTGCCTTGCCATGAGGGACAGCGCATGCTAATGCTGACTAGCAGCTGTTCCTCTCCCTGGAATATTCCACTGGAGCAGGGATGGTCCCTCCTTAAGTCACCTTGGGGGGTCGCTTTCCATTTGGGCACAACTCAGTCACGTGCAAGTCGTGGGAAGTGGTGCAGTAAGTGCTGGCAGGTGGGATGAGAGAGAAGCACTGAAACCACCCTGCCTGCCTGATGGCCCAGAGCATTACATCTGGTCACCGTGAGAGGAGGAGGGGCCAGACACAAGGTTAGGATCCTCCTATTTGAGTCAGCTGGGGATTCAAGGTACTGGACACTCTGGGGTACATTGCACCCTGCGTACACGCACTGGTGAGCCTGCCAGACCAATACCGCTATCGTAACATCTTCACTACAGCTGAGACGCTGCTTAGTGTCACTGCCTAGGTAGGTGCAATCCTGAGGCAGATCCCTCTGACTCCAATCCAAGTGCCTGAAGGTCCCCCGGCAGGAACACACGCGCTTTGTAACCCTAGTCCTCCATTGTTCAGGGACAGAATTCGCTTCCACCTTCTTCACCTCAATGCATCTCACGACACATCAAGAGGACAACCCTGGAGATTAGCTCTACCACCAGAGAGACAAAATCCCCAGGGCAGGGGATTTAGATCTGGACACCCCAAGCAGCAGCACCCCCGTTTGCTGCAGGAACTCACCGATTCTCATCCCAGACGTTGTAACGAGGCTGTGGGTCGGGATCGTTACTGTTGAAGTCATAACTCGCAAGGGGATCCTAAAGCAACAGGAAACACAAAGGTGAGAAGACCCTGCTTTAGAAAGCGTGTCTTTGTTACCCTGGACATTATACGTTCGCTTTAACCCCTAGAATGAAGCCAACAACCAGGTAAATAATAAGCATCTATAGAGCACTCCACATGGTGAGTGTTCTTCACAAGTGTTACCATGTGCTCCGATGGGGCACTGATAACAATATCCCAGGGGTTAATCCAGGGAAATCCTATGGCCTGTGTTACACAGGAGGGCAAACTAGATGAGCAGAGTGGTTGCTTCTGGCCTAATAATCTATTAATCCCTATTTTAATAACAGGAAAACAAAGATTACCTAAAGTAATTCAGTAGCAGAGCCAGGAATTCCTGGCTCCTAGCCCTGTGCTCAGTCCACTGGGTTACTGCCTCAATGATATTCAAACACAGCAACCACTTGCCTCTTACAGTCCGGCCATCAAGAATGGAGAGTGTACACACACACTCTCACAGCTGTTTATTAAACAGGATTTAATTAAACCAGCGCAACTTTGTAGACCCCTCTTCTGGTTTAAACCCAGTTACATCAGTTTAACTTAGATGCAAATTAACCTGATAGAAAACAGGTTTAAATCACTGTACACAACTGTCACTGGTTTGACTAGCTGTACTTATAATCACACCTTTGGTTAAACTGGTGCTACTCTGTGTTTTGACCAGAGCATGAGGATACCGAATTCTTTGCAAAGGAAGTCGGTCATTATCCCCATTTTAAATATGGGGAAATGGAGGCAAAAGGAGATTAAAAAGTCACTTGCTAAAATAACCCGGCAGGTCTGTGGCAAAGCCAGGAACAGAAGTCAAGCCTCCTGAATCCCATCCCAGTGCTTTGTCCATTAGCCCAGTGGTTCTCAAGGGATACGTGTACCCCTGAGGGTAGCAGAGTTCTTCCAGGGGGTACATCAACTCATCTACATATTTGCCTAGTTTTACAACAGGCTACATAAAAAGCACTAGCAAAGTCAGTACAACCTAAAATTTCATGCAGACATTGATTTGTTTATACTGCTCTATATACTATACACTGAAATGTAAGTACAATATTTATATTCCAATTGATTTATTTTATAATTATATGGTCAAAATGAGAAAGGAAGCAATTTGTCAGTACTAGTGTGGCTGTGACACTTTTGTATTTTTATGTCCGATTTTATAAGCAAGTAGTTTTTAAGTGAGGTGAAACTTGGGGGGGACCCAGGACAAATCAGACTCCTAAAGGGGGACAGTTGTCTGGAAAAGTTGAGAGCCGCTGCATTAGCCCATGCTGCCTCTCTGGGAGAGGATATGGCTGGGAGGGAGGAGTCAACCCAACTTCTATGCTATTTAGAGGGCATACGAGGTGCACTATAGATCACTAATTTAGGAGATTCAATTGCTCCTTTCTCCATTCATTTTCTAAACACGTGCTGGGATGCAGCTTCCTCTAATTACATCTCATCATGTTTCTTTGGTCTTGGATATTTCTTTTATAGAAGCCATTTCAAACTTCGGAAGTTTCCCTCACTGTAAAGAGACTAAGCCTCTCGATCCAGCCATCCAGAGGCTGGGCTCCCCCAGGGCTGAGCCCCACCACACCAAGATAAAGGTTCCTTCACAGCTTCTCCTCTTCCTTGCAGGGAACATGCTGCAAAGAAGCAACTGGCTGTAGCTGATAGATCCCAAACAAGTCAGCTGTGGAGGTCACAACATTGGGACGCCTGGATAGTTTCAGATTGATCTTACGTAGTTAGGAGACAGATCGGGGTGGTCTCTCTCCAGTCCGTCATCCAGGATGGAGAGCACCACGCCCAAGCCGGTGTACCCCTTGCTCCAAGCCGTGAGGATGTTCAGGTCTGGACGGACGTCGTTGTTCTGAAACAAAAAGCCAGACCAGGTTTGAGCACAAAGGTCCATTCTGGCCTGTGATCTATGAATCTCCTTTACGAATCAGAATTGTAGGACTGGAAGGGACCTTGAGAGGTCCCTAGTCCAGACTCCTGCACTCAAGGCACGACTAAGTATTATCTAAACCATCCCTGACAGGTGACTGTCTAACCTGCTCTTAAAAACCTTCAATGACAGAGATTGTTCTGATTTATTACCAGTATTATTCCTACTTTACAACTAAGGAAAATGAGGCATGCAGTGGTGAAGTGAATGCCTCAAGCAAGTCAGAGCTGAAGAATAAAAGCCAGGAGTCCTGGCACCCGGTTGGCTGCTCTAAACGCTAGAACGCACTTCCTCACGGACCGTTAAACCAAGAGGATACAGTAGCAGAGTTAGAGGAGGATCAGACAGGAGGAGGTAACAGAATATAAATTCTTACCATGTACCACTGTTTATGGAACCAAGGATCTGTTGGCACGACAGCGATGGTTCTTTTCGTACGCCTCTTCAGCGTTTGCTGCTCAAACCAGTGGACCTAGATGGAGAGGAGTCACCCTTCTTAATGCCAGAGAAAGCGGCAAGTTCCTCTTCGCCAGTCTACTCCCAGTGACAGATTTCACCTCCCATTGTACATTTCCCATACCATTTACACCTCCGTGCTCTACTGGCTTGGTGGAAGGGCCATTGTAACCATACATCCGGAGGTTTTCCATAGCCACCGAAGTAGATCTCATTTCCTGAAGCTTTAGTCTGGGGTTGCAAAGCACTATCAGAAAAGACCCTCTATCAATTCCTAACCAAATCAGTTCCAAAGTCTGTTACAGAGTTTTTAAATGACCGGGCATCAAATGAACTAGGAGATCTTTGGCAAATGCATTCAAGGTTTGCCTCAAGAAAACTACTTCTAGGAAAAATAACATTGGCAGTCGCTCATGATAGGATAAAAGGGCTATTGGTCCTTATGCTTCAGATCTGATCGCAAGCTGGGACTCAAGAAGAAAGCCCCTCCACCAAACAAAGAGTGGATAGTAACGTACTATTAGTTCTTCTGCCGTCCTCTGAAGCACTGGCTACTGTCAGGGACGAGCTATCAAAGTAGGTGGGACCCTGCATTCAAGGTTACACATGCTGGTTTGACAGCACAGCAACTCCCTTCAATCGGTGCCTGATCTGCAGTATTTATAGACAGAACTATGGAAGCCAATCCCTTTCCACCTTAGCTCTGACAGGAGGAAAGAGGCCGTGCTACGTCTCAACCAGAAGTCAGGAGCTCCATCCAGGAGTAACTCGGTGATATATAAATTACGCTCTGTTCACCTTGGGCTCTCTTTTCAGATGCACATGCCAGCCCCAGTGTCTGTTCAGGGATTCCTGCACCATGCCTCGGTGTTTGAAATGGTAATAGTGTTCACCTTCAATTATCTGCAGAAAGAAGAGTTATATATAAGGCTATGACATGGGTGACAACCAGAAGCCACCAGGAAAATTAACTATGTATGCCTTTCAGCATAATAAACTGCAGGATCTGGCATTCTCTGAGTATACACGCTAGATCGCTTCTCCCCTATAAGCACTTCCTCTGGGCATACTTTAATATATAAAAACAGAACAGAGAGTTGTGTGGGGTGGTTTTATTTTTTTTTACTGGCCTGTTGCAATAGGAATTTCCCTTCTATATTCACCTTTGTCATTTTAGAATTCCCTGCAAAGTAATGGAGAGCTAACGTTTCTGATCAACCTGCCAACTGCTGGCTGACTGGGGTGGGTCTTTCCATGTTTCCATTTTCTCAGTCCTGGGGCACTAGGTGAAACCACGGTGAGTGGCAGTTTGAATGGAATTTTGTTCTCCCCAAAGGACAGGCATCCGCCGAAGATCCCCAGCCCTCAACACACCAGAGAGCTGGTTCCACAATTGGTTAGCAAATGACGTCTTTTAAAGCGAAAGACGGAGACCAAGATCTGCACAGCCTTTTAAATATTCTATGAGGCCATTTGGATGCTACAGCAGAAAGCTAGGGAAGGACACAGAGGTGGAGCTGATAAAGAGGAAATCCTTGTAATATCCAATCGCAAGCACAGAGTCTCTGCTTAAGAGAGAAAAACGTTTTGTGGGAAGTTTCGGCTCAGAACTAGGTTATTCATGCAGCTGAGTTACCCTGAAAACAGGCCTATACAATGGTAAAGACAAGTAGTTGTTAGCAAAGCACCACTCGGATAAAGGTCGGTTTGGCGATTAAAACATTACCTTGTAGGGAACATACTGCCAAGGAAACAGAGGGTGGAAAAGGGGCAAACAGATGTTCAACTACCCAGACCCAAGGTGAATGGAAGGTGGGGAGTGGTTGCACTATTTCAGAAGTCTCAGCAATGTAGAGCACCTAGAATAAAGGACAAGTAGAAATCCTAGAGCATATTCAGAGAGCGACTGGGAGAGGAATCAAAGAAAAAGGGCTAAGAAGATAATGGATTTTGGAACGAGGTCTGAAGGAGGGGACACTGAATTAAGTGGGACACCTGGCTGTATGAAGCACCAGCATTCCTCCTGCCCAGGATTTTATGAAGAGGGCAAGCCATTGTATGATCAAAGCAAGCACCATGGATGATGGGTAGGTCAATATCCGAAAAAAATCAAGGTGGAAAGTCAGTTGGGAGCTTGTTTTGGTCTAACAGAAGATCAGATTCAAAGGTGGGGAGAGGAGGTCGTTTGTAACCAAACAGCTGCTCCAGTGGAGTTCTCGAGGCCTAAAACTGGTTGTATAGGCAGAGAAGGTGAATTTGATCTCTTATTGATTTACGGGGATACATGGCAGGATGATGGCTGTCGGCCCTTTAGAACTAAAAGGCGATAAAGCTCTCTTTCAGATAAGAGTGTCCACTGGCAGGCTGGCTGTGTGTTCGGTAAGGTAGTGTAAACTAGGGAGGCAGTATGATCTAGTGGATAGAGCACCAGACTGGGTGTCAGGACCCCTGGGTTCTATTCCCAGCTCAGCCACTAATCTGGTGCATGACTTTGGGCAAGTCACTTCCTCTGCCTCCCTCCCACCCTTTAGCCCTCTGGTCTATTTAGACTGTAAGCTTTTCAGGACAGTAGCGGTCTTTTACTAGACGTTTGTACAGAACCTAGCACAACAGGGCCCCAAATCTCAACTGGGGCCTCTAGGTTCTAAAACACTAAATAAATATAACTAAAGAGGTGCAGAGAAGACCAGGGAATGCTGACCAGAGCCATGGACTGCAGGGTTTGGAAAAGCAAGTATTCCCTTCTAGTATTACCATTACATTATTAAAAATGTAATGGAAATGTTTTCATTAATCTGGGACTTTTTGGTAAAATAATCTTTTTTTACCAAAACTTAATTATGGGCCCAACTATAACGAGAGAGACCTGGTCTGCACCAAACTTTTTTTCCCTTAAATTGCCATCCATTACTAATCCCCTGGTGGCAGCGTTAGTGCAGATAACGGGCTGGACACCAGTGATATTCTATACAACCTTGCTGTATAATAGATCCTCTCTTTAAAGATTCATTTGCATCTGTTGTCAATGCCATATGCATCGTGTATGCTTTTAGCTTGAGAGACGCCGCATGAGGAGGAATCGGTAATGATGCTAGAATGTCACCATCTAAAAATAAAAATAGAGCCCGATAAAAGCTTCTCAGATACAGATATGAGAGAGAAGAGGGAGTGTGAGGGGAGGAAAATGGATACATAAGAGGCAAGGTTTGTAGGAGAAAAAGACTGCAACATCAAATGGCACCTATGCAGGGCTGGCCGGAAACCTCCTACTTAGTCCTAGGTGCAGTGTAGTAGTTTCACTTCTGGAATAGTCATTTTAATTGCAGGCCATGTGAGGTCACCGTCAGAAGTGTGAACTTCTGCAGCAGGTCAGCCTTTCATCAGGGGGAGGAGTGACCTGGCCCCCTGGCTCTCAACAGGAGCTTTTCCATCTGGGGAACAACTGTTGGGGTGTTTTTAGAGGGAGGAGGGTATGCTTCACTCCCCCAGCCCCCCTCTTAGGAACACATCTCTTCCCCCGCCCCCCATTTCTTGGAAAGGGGGTTTGGAACAGGAAATTGACTGAATCCCTGGAGAAGGACCGGTGGGGTGTTGGGAAGGAGAAGGGAAGAGTTTGGGAGCAGCCACTCATGGGAAGGGGGTGTTCAGTGGGGAAGGAACAGAGTGGGGGGCAGGAGCCTCAGGGAAAGCAGGGTTTGGGGCAGGGGGAGAAGGTTCCACCAGCTGCTCCACGACCAGGTTGCTGGGGCTAGGGGTGGCATTTGTAGATTGCCCCTCCCCAGAGCAGCCCCTTGCCGCGCCCCTCACCTGCCCCAGGCAGAGCAGCCCGTGCTTGCGGGCCAGGCGCTCGGCCTCCCGGGCCCCGGCGGGCACCCTCACCGCCCAGCTGCTCAGGAAGATGCTGAGCCCGCCCAAGCAGCAGGAGGCGCCGGCCAGCAGCAGCAAGAGCCGGAGCCAGGCAGCCGTCCCCGGCATGGCTCCGCCCAGAGCGCGGATCCGGTCTCCCCTGCCCAGGGGGAAACGCGGGGCCACCCCCGCCAAGGAGCCCTTAAATACCCCCCCGCCCCGGATCTGCGGCCTAGCGCTACGCCTGGAGCCGGGGCCTCGATTTTGCCTCTCTCCCGGGACGGGGAAGGGTTCCTCGGGCTTCCCCACTCCACGTGTTCACACCCCGGCCCAGCCGGGGTTGCCATAGCAACCGCAAGCCAAGGAAGCCGGGCGCGACAACCTCGGCTCCCAACAAACTACAACTCCCAATGGGCTTTGCGAGGAGAGGCGGCGGTTCATTGGCTGCGAAGCCTTATGGGAGTTGTAGTTTTTTTTAAAGCCTCGCGCGAGTGTGTGTTTTCTGCTTCCTATGATGATGTTTGCCCGGCTGGAGCATGGTCTGTGATTGAAAGAAGATTATGGGTGACCAGATGTCCCGATTTTATAGGGACAGTCCCGATTTTTGGGTCTTTTTCTTATATAGGCTCCTATTACCCCCCCATCACCTGTCCCGATTTTTCACACTTGCTGTCTGGTCACCCTAGGGGGGCTTTCTTTTTGTAATACATATTTTTGTAAATATATGTTGTTGTTATTATTATTGCTTTGCATCAAGATAGCGCCTCGGGAGCTCGGGTCATGACCCAGGACCGCACTGCGCTAGGCGCTGTATAAATACAGAACTGAAGGACAGTCCCTGCCCCCAGGAGCTTACCATTGCAATCACTGTGTGCACCCCATCCCCTTTGTCAGGCTCTTCCCCCCGCCTGCTGCCTTGGCTCCCACCTGCCCTGCTCTCACAGGCAGGCAGCCCCTGTCCAGAGAATGCCACAGGCTCGCTGCCCGAGCCAGAGGAGCAGCCGGGGAGCTGGGTTGCTAGGGATGATCCTTATTTGCAGGACGCTGCTGCTGCTCAGGCTGGATCTCACCCTCCTTTAGTTCTGTATATTTGGCTGGGGCCTCCCCTCTGCTCTCCTGAGCCCGCCTGGCATTCCACGTGTGGCCTGCCCCCCCAGCGGCCCCCCCCCCCCCCCCCCCCCCCCCCCCCCCCCGTCCGCCCCCCCCCCCCCCCCCCCCCCCCCCCCCCCCGCCCCTGCTGCCCCCCCCCCCCTTCTCTCCTGCCCTCTCCCCTCTCCTCCCCTGCGCCCTCCCTTCTCTCCCTCAGCCCTCTCCTGGTCCGTCCCACCTGCGCCCTCACCTGTCCCCTGTGACGTCCCCTGCCCCGGCTCCCACCTGGCTGCGCCCCGCCCCGCTCCCGCATTGGCCCGGCGCGGGGAGGCGGGCCCGGCCCGGCCCGGCCGCTAAGCGGCTAGAGAGAGAGAGCAGCAGCCGCCGCTGGAGCCGGACCGCGGCTCGCCCCGTCGCAGCCGCCGCCATGGGCTCCCTGCAGCAGCGCTTCCAGACCTTCCTCGACCAGCCCAACCTGCTCACCGACCTGCTGGGCCGGCTGGAGGCCAAGACCGGCGTCAAGCGCTACTATCTGGCCACAGGTGGGAGCCCGGGAACAGCGTCCTCTGAGCCGGGGCGCTCCCCAAGGACACCCCCCTCCTAGGGGGCCTCCCGCTCCTGCGAACCCCCCCTTCCCATGGAGCCGGGCGTGCTACTTCCTCCCCCCACCTTCCCCGGGGAGGGCCACTTTATCCGGCAGGGGCCCCCCCTTTGCCCTGCGCGTCCTCCCACTCTCGGGGAGCCCCTCGGGGCACCCCCCTTTCTAAGGGGACCTCACCATAGATCTCCGCCCATGCTCCCCAGGGACACCCTTTCTCAATACATCCCTGCCACATTCCTCCCACAAGAGACCCCCTTTCACCCCGGGATCTCCCTTCCCAATGCCCCCTCCCTTGGCGCCCCCTTGCCCCAAGGACTGGAGGAGCAGTTGCCCGTTGATCTTTGCCTGGAAAGGGAGAGTCTTGCAGGTGCGCTCCAGGCCCGTCCCATGAAAGGGCTTTGCTTGGCTGAGTCAGTTTCAAGGGAAGGGGGGAGACCCTCACAAGAAGGAAGAGGCTGAGCTCTTTGAAACTCTGCCTCTTGCTGAACTCTTGAGAGCCTCTCCTGGTCTCTGACCACGTGTGGCCTGTTTGGTTTGCAATGTACAGATCTCTAGGCGCTCTCCCCTCCACTGCCCAAAGCACAGTTGTTTCTGGGTCTCCTTGCTGCCGGGTGTGACGGTGTAGTGGGGGGCAGGGGGCGAGCTCTGGGGACTGGCACCGCCTGGTAGACCTGCTCTTGAGAAACGCCTGGCTGGAGGATGTGACCCCTTTTCAGAAAAGCTATTTAAAGGGATAATAGAAGAAGTCAAAGTGTATCACGCTGCAGGGTTTAAACCAAACTCTGATTGGGGGATGGGGGGAGATCATCTCACATCTGCCTCCTGTGGGATTTCTTGCAGCTTCCTCTGAAGCAACTGGTAGGTACTGGGTTAGATGGTCCTTGGGTCTGATCCAGTCCAGCAATTACTGTAGATCCTGTGTTTGCATCCAGTCATGGCACAAGACACATTGTTAATGTAGCTGCCTGTTTTGGCTGAATGGTCAGTCAGTGCTTCCAAGCTAAATGCCTAGCGATACAGTACTTTAGCAACTGTTTGGAAAAGTCAATGACCGTTATGAACTCGCCCCAGCACTGCTCTGGGGGAAGGAAGTAGCTTTGTGTAGGCGAGGGAAGCGCAAAGAGGTCAAATAATAGGCCCAACGGGAAGCTTGATGTGGCAGAACCAGGAACGGAAGCTGGAGTCCCCCATTCCCCTCTTGCCAAACCTCTCTATCTGCAGTGGTTTTACACGAGACCGTTCTTAAACATTTGCTGCAGGCTGATGCTAGGAATCAAAATTCCCAGCTCACAAGCACTGTTCTTGTGACCTGACATTTGGAGTTAATGTGCCAATAAAAGACCACCTTCCCCCTTTCTTAAAAATCATCCTCTCTGTGCTCCCCGAGGTCACACGGTGTCTAACGTCACATCCAACCTTTGCTTGGCCGACTCTAGGGAGTTCTTACTTATTCTGCAGCAGCAGTTTTGAGGTAGCTGACTGCTGTAGCCTGTGGGATGGGACTGGCACGAAGCTACTCATTCATTTATAACTGTAAGTATTCTCTGCCAACTTCTAGTCCAGGGGTCGGCAACCTTTCAGAAGTGGGGTGCCGAGTCTTCATTTATTCACTCTGATTTAAGGTTTCGCGTGCCGGTAATACATGTTAACCTTTTTAGAAGATCTTTCTATAAGTCTATAATATATAACTAAACTATTGTTGTACGTAAAGTAAATAAGGTTTTTAAAATGTTTAAGAAGCTTCATTTAAAATTAAAATAAAATGCAGAGCCCCCTGGACCGGTGGCCAGGACCCGGGCAGTGTGAGTGCCACTGAAAATCAGCTTGCGTGCCACCTTCGGCACCTGTGCCATAGGTTGCCTACCCCTGTTCTAGTCCAAGTCTGATCGTAAAGGAACAAATAGGAAATTTGCTCATTGGAAATTATATTTTGTCTCATCCCTCTATGGCGTATTCTCACCTGCAGGATTGTGGTCTAATGTGGCCGGACCCCTGTGCTCCGCTCATGGGACAACGTGCAAGATTGGGCTTAGACTCTCTGGGGCTGAGACGGGGTTATTTGATCACACCTGGCACATTGGGGCCCTGTTCCTGATTGCAACCTGTGGGGGCTGTGATTGTGCATCACACGGGAGCCTGCGTGCGGGAGTACACTTTCCTCATTTCACCTTTACCGGGGACTTTCCTGGCTCTAAATGCGGGACACATCTGCCTAAAGAGATGTTGTCGTGTGTTTTTTTTCAAGCAGGCAAATGTTTGAAAACTTTTAGCTCTCTGACATCCCTGCTGCCGAAGATCTAAGGGGTCTGTGTGGCGCTCGGATATTTAGGATTTAATACACTCTCCTTAGTAGAGGGGCATGTGAATTATTTATCAATCAGACTTAAGCTAGAAGTAAGTCCATGCCAAGACAGCTACTCTCTATGGCCTAATGATTAACTCCTGTGAAAGGAGAGTCTGTCTCCTCCAAGCTGCAGAGCTTCTTTCCCTCTCTCCCTCCCCTCCCCCACCCCGCCAAGCTTTAATGCAAACTTTTGTTTTAGTCCAACTGCATTTTACTCTGATTTATTTTAATTACAATCTGGGTTACTGTACTACAGAGAGATGCTGGCACGGAGTCCTTGACAAGTTGTCTTTGTCAGTGTCTGCCTGCAGTTCAGTCATGTGATGGGTTAAGCTGCGTAGTGGACTGCTTGAGAACAAAAGAATATTAAAAAAGCAGCTCCCTTGTAACTGATCGGAAGCCGTCTGCTTCTGTTGCTGGGGTAACGTTCCTGGCTGCACTATGCATTGAAAGGGGACGCTCTCGCAAAACTTAATTTGCCTTTTAAACATCATTGTTCTTGTTCCCTTTTAGACCTCTTTAAAACTGATTCTCTCCCCCCGTGGGATGTTAAATGTAGCCATTAGTCTTTGGCCTCAGAAGACCAGGAATCTACTCCTGTTCTAGAACATGATTTGAAAGGAGTATGGTTGTCATGCTAGACGTGCATGCATTATACCCACTGCCTACTTTGTGGTGGTGGTGTTTGCACTTTTTAATTAACATTTGCAAAGTGCTTTGGCGGTGTCTGGTATTGACGAGATCCATGCAATATGCCCCGTCTCTAGGGCCGGCTCCAGTTTTTTTGCCGCCCCAAGCAAAAAAAAAAAGCCAGAGTGCTGCCCCTTGAAAAGTGCTGCCCCCAAAGGGCCGGAATGCCGCCCCTTGAAAAGGGCTGCCCCAAGCACATGCCCGTCTCTATAATGGACTAGATTAGCGGAAGCCTTGCTGGGATGGACTGAGGACTGGGGCGTACTGGCAGAGTTCTGCATTGGGCAGGGCTGTGTGGAATAGCAGCTAGTGCAGAAGGTCAGGTTGAAGGTTGTCACGGAGCCACAAGATCTGTGCTCTGCCCCAGCTTTTAAACAGTCCCTTGGAGAAACCCAGTCCCCTAGTGGGTCACCATCTTCCTTAATTGTACGTCATGCAGCCTCAGAGGCTGAGTCCTAGGGCTCCAGCACTTGGATTCACTCCAGGAGCTCTGCCCAGCGAGTCCAACTGAGATGCTCGCTCTTGGTCAGAGACGTTATGTTCTTCAGGGACAATGCACTTTAGTGAGTATTTGCAGTGACCCCTGGCAGAGTAGGATTTATTAGTCGACTGTAACACAGCATTGGGGTGTCCTTTGATTACCATAGGGAAGCAAAGCTTAGGACGTGCTCTGTCCCGGCCAAGCCTGCGCTCCGCACAGCCAAACTGCTGTTAGATCCATTTTTTGGCTCTCCTTGTCTGTCCCAGGTGAGAGCTCCCGCTGAGCCACCTGACTCTGAGCCCATTGTCCTCCTGCAGAGACATGCCCAGGTGGTCATGTGCTCTGCCTGCCCAAGGTCTTTGGGTGTCGATTGTTCAGTCCCATTGTCTTTCTGGATCCTCCACTGATATGGGTGGGTGTCAGCCAACCCATTTTACGACCCATTCGTACCACCCCAGACAGGTATGTGACCCAACATCCCCTGCTCTGCCTCCAAAGCAGATTTAACCCTTTTGCAACCACTGGGCAGCAATGAAAGGACAGGGGGAAACTGAGGCACACACAGGCCGCATAAAACTATTCTAGAAAATTCCCACTGTCACAAAGGGGCATTGGCCAAGCTGTCTGTGTGGGAGAACAGGGCTGGATTAGCAGGGAATGCTGCATGTCAGAACTGATCTGCACTGGCAGAGCTGTGTGGCCGGCTTCCACAGCCAGTCACAGTTAGTCCTTTTATGACCTGTAAGGAAAAGAGAAATCCAAACACACAAGCAAAGGCCTTAATCCCACCTAATGAATGTGGTTGCTTCCCCCCGCTCCCCACGGTGCTACCTTTTTTTCCTTTTGATATGTGTCCCATTGTAGGGCTTAAGCAGGCTGGTATTTCAAAAAGTTCCTGCGGCTAAACTTCATGCAGCCCATAAAACCAATTTTAAGGTTCTCAGCTGAGCCCACCGCAGTGTGATGCTGCTTTATTTTAAAGGGGGGAGTTGGCAAATGCCACCCTGCAAACCCTGGGTAGGGCTGAAATTACTCCTGCCAGTCTGACCCAGGGGCTTTTACACAGGACTTGGTGCCCTAAACCAGACCCAGAGTCAAGCTGGTCAGTATCCTGCCTCCAGCTGGCCAACCCCTGATTCTTCAGAGGAAGGTGCAAGAAAGTAGGCAAGTGTGGGATAATCTGCCCCCTGTGAAGGCCGCCTCCTCACCCCTAATAATAAGAGATTGGCCTAAAGCTTGAGGCTTTTATGCCCCTTTTGGGGCCCGTCTGTGCTCTGCTCATGTTACGTACACTATAACATGACCCTCCTATCCTGCAAAGTGTCATGTACCTCTTTGGTAACTTACCCACTGAATATAAGCACCTACTACCACTACTCGCTAATGGAGTTTTTCCTCTAGAGGCCTGTGTTCTGGTGCTCTTGCAGAATTTGGTAACTGTTTGCAAATCCGCGTGAACCCATCCAGATCCCTTCCGACATGTTTTGATGAGCGTCCCTGCAGTCCCCAGTAGATTTGTCTGTGCTGGTGCAATGCCTGTCTTACAGACTGTGGCACTGCTAGAGGATGGATGTGTGTGTGTGTGTGGGTGGGGGGGGGGGTTATGAAATAGGGTAATTAGCTGCCACCCCTCCTCGATTGGGAGATAGGCCTACCCTGTAAATTGCAATGCTGGGGGGTATGTGGGGTGCTGCACTTACTGCTTTGCTTGTGCTTGTCGGCAGTGTGCGTTCTTCCTGAACTTTGTGTCTCAACCTTTGTGCCGTCCCTGAATAACACACAGCTGCTAGGCTGATCTACTGAACTCTCTCCATATGTGCATTCTTCAGGAACACTCAGTGCAGAACTTAGAGGTTTCTCCTCTTCTAGGCTAGGCAGCATTCCCCCTCTCCATCGATTAACTCAATACCAAGATGGGTTTTAACTACTGGGACTGGAAGGGTTTAATTCTTAACAAACTTACAAATATTTAGCACACGTTTGTGCAGAGAACGCTCAAAGACAGCAGCAAAGGTGTGTACGTATCGGGTCCCAGCAACTGGGAGACTCCCAGACAGGTTCCCTGAGCTCATGGGACCTCTGCCGCCCAGGGAGGAGGGGGTATCAAGCTCCGCAGCTCTACTGCAGATGCTTAAGCAAGAGTGGGGAGAAAAAACACAGCCCCATGCCTCTGAATGCCCAGGCGAGCATGCCGATTCAAGCCAGACCATGGGTCCCACCCCTCCAAGGAACCACCCGGACTGCAGCAGAGCTCAGCCACTCTGCTCCAGGACCTAAATTTTGGTTGTTCCCCACCATAATCCTCCTGTCCTACTATGCACCTGACGAGCTGCCCCCGTGCTCTCCCTGTCCACCAGCTGTCGGCCCCCCATCTAATCTAAAGCTGATGTAGAGGAGCAAATGGAGTTGTTTTATTTTCCTCTAGTAACATCCCTACCCATCGTAGTCCTTGCTGTCAGGCGTAGCAAACACATCCTACCTCTCCACTGCTGGATTTCTCATGTGACCTCCAGTAGTTCTTGGGTCAAGCTGGGTCAGACGTACTGCGAGGTCACTGTGGGTGTGGCTGATCCTGGCTGATGCCCAGGTTGGCGTGCAAAAGAAGAGGACCCCTCCCCCCCAAAAAAAACTTTTGGAGGAAGAGTTTTGGGGCAGTTCTTCTGTTGCGCATGTCTGTATGGCAGTAGCACCTAGAAGTCCCAGCTAAGATTTGGACCCCATTGTGTCAGGCGCTGTACATATATGTAATAGACATTCTACCCCCAGGAGCTCACAACCTAAATAGATGAGACAAAGCATGGGAGGGGAAAGAGGCACATGCCTGTGATGTCACAGCTGGTCAAGGGCAGAGCTGGGAACTGAATGCAGGTGTTTCGAATCCCATGCCCCTATCCTTTGTTTGCCCCAGAAGGACCTGACTGAGGAGCAAGAATCCAGGGGTCTCTGAATTGCTCTCTGCCTATCACATCCCATATTTTCCCCAATACTGCTGATCTTACATGCAGCTGGTTTTTAAAAACAGAACGGACACCCCCTAGCATTAGCCTGAAGGCCAGCAAGAGACCCTCCTTCCATTAAAATAACTTGTAAGCTTTCAGATCCATTAGCAATGATGGACGCCTCTCCGCTCTGTTTTCCTTTCTTCCAGAGCTTGCTAATGTCTCCTTGAAAACATCTTGCCACTAAGTAGCAATTTTTGCTTCTCCTCCACAACACGGAATGCAGCATGTTCCCGAACAGCCCCTTGCAGCCCGTTCTCCTGACGGAGCTGCTCTCTGAGCTCTTGGAACAGATGGGAAGACCGGCCCTTACACAGAATCTGATGTATTCTGTGGATGACAGGGTTGTTCCTAACCTGGCAAATAGTTCCCCAAAGTTAAGGAAGCGATAGAAATGGGGCGGGGGAGGAGTGGGCGTGGCCTATGGGGCCCTACACCTTGAAGCAGTCGGTTCAAATCCATCCCTGGCAGGTTCTACTGACTCCATCTACTGGGGGGCAGAGGCTGCTGCTGAAGTGAAATGAGTTGGCCTCAGTCCAGTCCTCATCCATATTTAAAAAAAAGACCAGCCCAGCCCCTGCTAACTGGCCGCATTAACAGGAGGCTGGGCGAGGTGGAGGTTTTCCACCAACTGCGAAGAACCAGCTGACAGAATGGAGGTGACTAGCTCGCAGTGGTGTCAGGAGACGCCTCTCGGTCCCTTCCGGGGCTCTGCTTTGCTTGATGTTGGACTTCTCCACTGCTCCCATCAGGGTGGATTTGATTTAAATCACTAGTCAGGAAGACTCGATTTAACCATGGATTTCTACATAAAAGTGCATTCTTGTTGGTTGTTATAACCTTAATACGTATTCTTCCCAACTCGGAGATAGATGTAGGTTTCATTTTTAGAAGGTACACACTATACATTTTTAAACAGTGATTTATTTTTGAAAACTTTTCAGATTAGTTTTACAGCTATATCAGAAAATGAAGGATTGTTTGGTTATTTCATTTACCAAAGGTAATTGAAACAGATAGTTCACCTCCCAGTGACTTCATAAATATCTCCAATTCAACAGGTTAATCATTAATATTTGGAGGATTTTCTTGCCATGCTGTATTAGGAGGAGAACATCACCAGACAGACATTTAAATTGTTTTATTTAACTAAAACAACAACGTTACGTATTCTGGATTTTTTTTTTTCTTCAACAGCAAACGCATAATATTTTAACAAAACAAGCGCATGAATTTTTGAATTTAAACATTCAAGTTTTTTTTTAAATCAGGTTTGTTTTTTGTTAAAATTTGTTTTTAACTAAAATAGTTAAATGAAATATTAAAAAAAAAAAATAGACTGTCAGCCAGGTCAACATGAGAAACCTAAAATATTGGCTTCTGCAGCTAACTCAGCTGTCTTCACCTTCATTTTCCTATTTGTTCATAATCTGGACAAGAAAAACAAGCTTTTCTGCTTTTTCAGGTCCCAAACGATTTCTCAATTTGGAATAAATTAGTCCAAAGGAAGAAAATATTCTTTCTACACCAGCAGAAGAAGCTACTGCTGTTAAAAGTAAGATTATCACTTCAACAGTGTCTGAATCCAAGATCTTAAGTGACTTCCACCAGTTCACTGTTGTGACTTTCTTTAAAACATCATCAGCAAACATATATTTCTTGAATGGTTCTTTTATGGCCTGCTGCCATTATAGGTTTTCCCTTCTAGTCAGAGAATGGTACGGCTGATCTCAAATCAATGAAGGCTACACGCAGAAAAACTTCTGGAATAAGCTGCGCAAACGGTTTCACTTTTGTTTCTACTGCCTGTCCCTCCCTCCTCACGTTTATCTCCAGATTTCTTCTCCTGTTCCACCCCCAACAATCTTCTATTCATTGAACTTTTTTAAACTTTGCACTTTTAGAGAGAGGTAAGGGATTGACTGTGTATACAAATTTGCAGAGGGGCAATAGGGTTGAGGTCTGTTATTTCTCACCTCTAGATATTATGTACTTATTTTAAAACGTTTTTGCTGTTAACAAGCATGTTATCTCTGGAGATGCAAATCCACAGTTTGAGAACAGCAAAACTAAGCATCTCTGATGGTATCTTCTAGACTGAGCACTGAGCCCCATTGGGTAGATAGAAAGATTAACCTAAATAATCTATACAGAAGCCTCTGGAACCCCATAAGATTGGGTCCCTAATCCATGAACTATTGGAACTCATTTACAAAACTTTTCTTAAACGTTACATGAATATATTGTCTCATACTATAGAATTTATAATCCCTATTCCATGATGAGATATCTTTGAGCTTTAATGTATCTTTATCTTTAGATAGGGGTGTGGTGTTTTTTGACCAAAAAAAAAAAAGTCATTTTATCCAAAGAAACCTTTTTGGGATTGTTTTTTTTTATCCACCCTGGCTCCCATGAGTCCTCAGAGCGCCTTAGTAGCCTTGCTGAGGAATGGGCAGAACTACCACCCCCGTCCCGTTTCAGTTTTACTCTTGCTTGTCGCTCACAGGATGCAGCAATATGTGCAAAGCCCAGGGGAAAAGAGGGAACGTGAGGCTCCCATGGGATCAAAGGTTCTTGCCAGGTCTCTGGAGGTTTTATTTCCAAATGCCAATCAGTATCTTGTGCAACAGGAATTTCAGGGAAGGAAAATCACAATGTACCGCAGGCCTCGGGGATCGTTAAAGGAACCTTTGAACGTTCTCTCGTGGGGCTGACCGAATCTTTGTTATACATTGGTTCTTATCTTGCCTTCATCACCACGGTATCTGAGCGCCATCCATTTGTGCGTTAAGCGACAGGACTGGCAACCGTCATGTGTGGCTTGTTCTCTCACCCTCTCTGCCAGGGGAGAATTGTGTGTGTTGTGCAGTGTTAAGATTTATTTCAGAGCCCATGCTGCTCTGCTTGTATTAGCGAAGGCAGGGTGGAGAAGTGTGCCTTGCACTTGGAGTAGAAGATCAAGAGGTCTGTGATGGGCCCCTTGTTCCTGTAGGAGTTCGTTCCGTGGTCTCTGAGAAAGCTCTGACTCCCGCACAGATGCGCTTTACCTTCCTGGGAGAACCACAATAAGCCAAGCTGGAGTAAATAACACTGTGTCGCTTGTTAGTGTCTTCCATCGAAGGATCTTAAAGCACCTTGACTATTAATGCCTCGTGACAGCTCTGTGGAGTGGGTGGGTATCAAACCCCGCCCCCTTTTTTTTAACATATGGGGAAACTGAGGCACAAAGTAACTGGCCTACGGTCACATGCGGTGTCTGTACCCACCCTCTTGTTGGCAGGGAGTCTTCTTAGGCCATGACTGTTTAAATGAGTAAGACTTTGAGGGTATGTCTGCACTGGAGCTGGGGGTGTAACTTCCAGACATCCCCCCCCCACACACATCTGAAAATAGCAGTGTACCCACGGCAGCAGGACAGACTGGGCGCCCAAGTACATCCCTCTGGTTTCAGATGGGTCGTATTTGGGGTGGCCACCCCCATCCTGCTACTTGCATTGCCATGGCGACGCTGCTATTTTTGGTTCCCTGGCTTGATCAGAGCTAGCAGGGGTACGTCTTCCCCAGCTGGAAATTACCTTCCTGCTCTAGTGCAGACGTATCCTCAATGTCTCTACCATGGTGTGACGCTTCCCCGGGGCACCCATGGTTGTGAGGCGCCTTGCTACCACGTGCCCCGTCTGTGCCTACCATGGGTCAGCTCCCCATCGCCTCTGGGAACATAAGCACAGCCAGCCCTGCTCTCTCCGTACAGCTTAAAAATAGGCACGTTCCAACCTCCGAGCGTCTCCCTGGAGCAGCCAGCCACTGATCCACTGGAATTCCCAGATCCTCTGCTCCCAAAGGAGCAGTATCCTGCCTCGGCCTACCAGCACCGCACCGCTTAACACGCAGCACTTAGATTTATTTAGGGAGCAAGCGAGTGTATGTTTCTTCTGCAAAGCACAGATTCCAACCGTGGCCAGCAGACCTATTGGAAAGAGAGGGTTACGCATCAGATAAAGTCACAACCCAGGTCCTAGAGCAGGGGTCGGCAACCTTTCGGAAGTGGTGTGCCGAGTCTTCATTTATTCACTCTAATTTAAGGTTTCGCGTGCCAGTCATACATTTAAAAGTTTTAGAAGGTCTCTTTCTAGAAGTCTATAATATATAACTAAACTATTGTTGTATGTAAAGTAAATAAGGTTTTTAAAATGTTTAAGAAGCTTCATTTAAAATTAAATTAAAATGCAGAGCCCCCCGGACCGGTGGCCAGGAACCAGGCAGTGTGAGTGCCACTGAAAATCAGCTCGCGTTGCCTGCCCCTGTCCTAGAGCCTAAATTTAACAGGCCACTATGGTGTCCTAAGAGCCAAAACTCGCCCCAAATCCTCTGTGCCTCTTTCGTTCATAAAGTGAACTGTGGGCTTGTTTACTTCCCACGTGAAAGATACCAGGGTGTCCCTTTACAGCCCACAGATGTATCAAAAGTGTCCTTTGGTCTTTAGTCACCCTCCTGCTGTGTGTTCCTGGCTGGAGATTTTGCAGTCTCTTGTTAACTTTCGCTGGGGGCGTAGCATGCACACAGGGATCTGTGGTGAAGTATACAATCCTTTGCATATAACCAGACAGGTAGAGACGCGTTTCCTGCCTGTCTGATAGGGACATGTTCGTCACCTCCTGGTGGCCTGCTTTAACTCTGACCTTAAGAATATAATTTCCAGTCTGGGTACAAAACTCCTTAAATATTACCCTTGCCTACAATTTGTCATGGTTCTGCTGACCTGTGTGCTACTGGCTCTCCATTGAGACTTTGCATGCGCTCCTTCAGTGACTTGATATGCCTAGAATGGACCCGGGGATCATGTACAACTCTGTGTACCCCCTGTGCCCTCTGACACTTGGCATCACGCGTTCCCTGGGTCATACATGGCAAAATGCCCGGTAATAAATGCCTTCAAGCGAGTGACCCTGCCTGATTTCTGCCATTGGAGGCGGGAAGGTAGGATCAAAACAAATAAAGGGGAGCTTCCTGGCCGGCCCTGTGTAAACAAGAGGTTAAAGGGAGTTAACCCAACCTAGGAGCGAGCTTCTCTGGTGGCCACACAACCACACTGGCCATCTGACTCCCAACAAAATTGATCTCACACCGCCACGCTGAGGGGGTTTCTCCAGTCGCGACTTTGCCATTAGCCAGCTATGGCCAAAACAATCTCTCCTCTGTGGAACGGTGGCGCACTAGCACTAATCTCGCCCCTGGGGATTGTGACTCTCTTCCTGTCTCCTTTCCTGGCCAGGTACCATCGCTTTCCTGGGGCTGTACCTCATGTTCGGATATGGCGCCTCGCTGCTGTGCAACCTCATTGGCTTCGTCTACCCAGCCTACGTTTCGTAAGTGCCAGCAGTCTGCACTTCGCCTAGCACTGCGGCTCCCTGGCTTTACGTGGGGGCGGAGGGCAGGGCTGGTAGTTTCACCGCTGAGAACTTCTCTCTGGGGGGAGGGACCCGGCAGAACGCAAAATATTGTTCTGGTCACCTCCAACGTTGACGGGCAGAGCCCTCTGCTGGGCCAGCATGTTGTGATGAGCCCCACAAAAATGCTAAAACGATCAGTATTTGCCTATTGGGTATGAAATGCTAAATACTCATCGTCCAGGGAGAACGTCCCACAATGTTATTTGAGTCCCAAATTTAGTCTCTATTACGTTTTTTGACCAAGATAGTTTTATTTTATATATATAAGAATTACTGGGTTGGTTTTGGGGGGGTGCTCAACTTGAGGCTCCCTTAAAGGGGCATGTTCTTCAGACCGTGGATGCTCAGCAAAGCCTCTGTGGGGCACCCAA
Source organism: Platysternon megacephalum (assembly GCA_003942145.1). NCBI lineage: Eukaryota > Metazoa > Chordata > Testudines > Platysternidae > Platysternon > Platysternon megacephalum. The sequence continues at coordinate 3,969,335 of QXTE01000096.1, forward strand.
AACCGACCCTCCCAACTCACTTAGTAAGCTTTGAAAATCTCCGCCTTAACGTGCCTGTCTTTTAACACACCTAAGCAGTGTAGAAGGTAGAACTGACCTGTCCCCTTTCTGCCCGTAGCATCAAAGCCATTGAAAGCACCGACAAGAACGATGATACCGTGTGGCTCACGTACTGGGTGGTATATGGAGTCTTCAGTGTGGCAGAGTTTTTTTCCGACACCTTCCTCTACTGGTTCCCGTTTTACTATGCTGGAAAGGTAACTGGGGGGGGGGGGGNCACAGAGATCGGCTTCTGTCCTATTTCTCCCTCAGCGATTTATCTTCTGGAGATAAAACCTTGGGTTAATGTGGAGTTGACCAATTAGTAGCACTATAGGCTTGGGGCCCATCTCTGGTGTAACTGGAAGTCAATACCAGGGATGACGCTAGCCTGGCGTTTCTATCCGTCGTGGGTGTCTAGAGGGTTGCGGTTTCTAGGCGGAGAGTCCAGCCCAAAGCTCATTGAACTTGGCAGAGACTCCCATCCAGTTCAGCAGGTTTTAGACAATAACCGTGGAAGCCCACCATGGTACCAGTGGTTGCTGAGCAGAGCCATGCTGGGATAAAACTCGCTGGCTCCTCTTGGAGGCGATTCTTCACCTAACTGGGTCTGAGCCCACCTAAAACTTAAACTGACGCTCGTGTGAACCGAAACAGACCAAACGGAGTTTGTTCAGGTCTAGCTGGAGCCTCTTGGCTGCTTTCCCTCCGCTGGCTGAATGCTCCTCACTGAGGGTTTGTCCTGCTGACGTCACCCGTGGCCAATTCTGTCCTTTAAAGCTGATGCATTGGAACAGTTTGTGAGGCCTCTGTCTTGCCACCTGACCTCTGGGTCTCTTCCAAACCTGGAGTGAAGTGTCTCCTTCCCTGCAGTGCCTGTTCCTGGTCTGGTGCATGGCGCCTGTCTCCTGGAATGGCTCCCAGGTGTTGTACCAAAACGTCATCCGGCCCTTCTTCCTGAAGCACCACCGGGTAGTAGACAGCGTGATCAGTGACCTGAGCGGCACGGCGCTCGACGCTGCTTCGACAGTCACCAGAGAAGGTACCGTGTCCTAGTCCCTCTCTCTGTCCTGGCCTGTGTTCTCAGTTACCCCGTTCCTGTGCTTGGGGCAGCAATGGGGGGAGGGGCATTAAAACACCTTTTGTTCTCCTGTATTCCGGGGCAGGGCCCTTCCTGGTCAGGGTGTAAGTTAGAGCTGTCTCAGGGCTGCTCTAATTTCAGCATTGCTTCCCATGGCCTCGTGTGTGTCCTGGGAAGCAGCGATTAGCTGTCACGCAAGGTATTCTAGCCATACCTCCAGTCTGCCCCTGTACTGGGAGCGGGGCCCTTACGCCAGCCTGGGAGACCCTCTGAGCTGGGAGTATTTTCAGAGGGCTGTTTGCACCCTGCTAGAGCAGCACAGCTGGAACTGCGAATCAGGCCCTCGTTCAAGACTAGACCATCCCGTCGGTGTCGCTGCAGGAACGTGCTCTCTCTCCACTCGTCTCTCGTTCCGTAACTTCATGGCCAGACAGAGCCCTGTCTCCTCTCCGCAGCAATACGAATTGGCTCGTAATCTCTTGCCTCTTCTCCTTTTTCTTTCTCTTCCCTTGTGCCTCTCTGCACAGTCCTCTCTACTCTGGCCAACAGCAGAGCCCGTCTGGTGTCCGAGGTGGCCACAGCTCAGCTTGTCTGTATGTAATAACTCATGTCGTTCACCCGTGGAGCAAAGGTCCGTTTAGCACGACTTCTCCACACACACACACACACACACACACACGTCAGTGTGGGCTGGACCAGGACACTCTCTCTTGGCTTTTAAAGGCAGCCAGTTCAAATCTTGGTGCTGTTTGGAGCAAAGCCCCATAGCATGTTCTTGGTTGAAGGTGCTTCTTTATCTCCTGTCCCAGGGGCTGCTAGAATTTGGGGGTCTGGGGTGGGGGGGTGCAGTGGCAGTGATGGCTCAGGAACTTGTTAATTGGCCCTAGAGCCTCTCCAATAGCTGGTTCAAATCCAGCTGAAGATCAGTAAGGACCAAAACTTGTCTTCAGGGCCCTTTTTATTTGCGTGGCCACTATCTAGTTGCCAGTGGATTTCCCGCCCCCTCCAGATTTTTAAAGCCAGAGGGACCGTTGCCAAACTAATCTGATCCCCAGCATAACACAGGCCCGACAGAGTCATCCAGTGATTCCTGCATTGTGCTCAGTACAAAAATCGCCCACTGTCTTGGCCCTCCGGCTGGCAGACACACCAAGGATTAAATGAGCACTGGGAAAGGAACCGCCCCCTCCGGCCCCAAACAAGGGTCGCTCAGTAGAAGGGGTGAGAGACACTGGTAATCGCAGTGTCAGGATTCCAAGTTCTACTAGGGCTCCATCTGCTCAGGGGGCCAATGGAGGTGGCAACGGTCTTTGCAGCTGTCAAAGTCGTGCTGAGTTCGTGCAAAACATCTGGAGGAAGGTGCTGGGGCGAACTTGTGCTCTCTTCTCCCTGGCCACTGACTGATTAACAGGTTGCCTCTGTACAACCACCACAACTGTTGCTAACCCTAAAAACGTAACTTGAGTATGCTTAGCTCCAAAAAGCAGCAAGCTTGTGACATGCGATTGCAGCCCAGAGCATTATGGGTAACTTATGCAGATTTGCATGACCGTGGTGATCTTATTTCTCCAACAGGAGTCAGTGATGGGGCTGTCCTGCTGGTCCTTTATAAACCTACTTGGATTGAAAACCCCTTGTGGTTTCTTGAGGAAGCTGGTGATGCTGGAGGAAAGGTCTCCTCATTGGGGGTCATGCTAAACTCTCCTTTCTCTTCCTTCCCTTGTGGAGAACAGTCCGTCTGTCCTCTAGATTCCCACACCTCCCTGGCCTCTGGTAGCTTAACCCCCCAGTCTAGAACGGTGCACTGTAGTCTGTCTTCCCTTTGCTTTTTACTGTGGTGTTCGTGTCCATTCACATACATGCCTTGGTGGTAGATACATGTGGGTGGGGTTTGGTGTGTCTGTTCTCTCCTGGGTAGCACCTGCCCCAGATCCAAGGGTATTTGGGCTGTTAACACCTGAGTGCTATTTCAGTACAGCTCAGACCCGGTGTCTTGGCTGGCGGAGCAGTGCCATGCAGGAGACCCACATTTTGGGGGTGGGGTCACGTGCCAGGGGCCCACAAGAGACTTGTCGGTGATGGAGGTGAAATCCAATGGCCTGGGGAAGGGATGGCCATGGCAGGACAGCTGGATGGAACAGCGCTGACGTGGGTTCTCCCCTGGGGGGAGTGGGTTGCTCAGAAAAGTTTGGCTGTTTCTCCCTGAGACCACCAGCACTTGGGGTGCTGTGTCTGCAGTGCCCTGCTGCTTATGGGGAACAGGGCCTTCCCTACCCCCAACAGGCATCAGATGATGGGTGCTGAAGTCCAAGATAGTGGCTGCATTGTGGGGTGACCCTGGAGGGGAGGGAGAGAGGAAATTGCAGAGCCTCCAATCTGGCCTGAGACATGGCAAAGGAAAAACCACCACTTGGATGGCTGAGCCAGAAAAACTCGCCCAAGGGGGGGGCGTCCCCTGCCCTTCATCCCTTGAACTGACCCCAGCTGTCTGTGTGTGAAATTACGGTGCCGGGAGTTCCCAGCTGCCCATCGGACACACTAAACCCATCAATCGCATTAGCCAGAATTGGATTACACTTTGCGCTCTGTTCCAGCGACACATATAGCTCTGCTATCGCAGCCCTCCCTAGTGTGAGCGTTCTCAGGTGGCATCAGTCCCAGCCCATGTTCCACCTTCCAGCTGGCGGGTACAGTTCCTGGCTGGGAAACCCGCTTGGTCCCCTTAAGAGACCACAGGAGAAAATCACTTGGGGTTCGTCTACACTGTAATTAAACACCTGCGGCTGGGCTGCGTCAGCTGACTCGGGCTTGGGCTGGAGCCCGGGCTCTGGGACCTTCCCCCTTTGCAGGCTCCAGCCCGAATGTCGACATCACATTTCGACATCCCCATGAGCCTGAGTCAGCTGACGCAGGCCAGGCGCTGGTTTAACTGCAGTGTAGACACCCCTGAGAGGTGCCCAGTTACTACAGAGTGTGTGGTAGGTATCGCTGCCTAGATAGGAACCTACCCAGGGGCTGAGAGGGGGTTAACTTCGAAAGCAGGCAGAATGGAGTGTGGAAAGGCTAGTGGGACCTAGCTGGTGCTTTAGGTTGAATAGCAGGGCCAAAGATTGCCACTCCAGTTCCCTTTGGGAGGGGCACGGATCCACCCCTGCAGCTGTTGGCAAGGGGTGGGGGGGGGTGCAAATTCTTCGCAGCTCAGGTTTCCAGGTCCCTGCTGTATGTCCCGTAGAACCTCAGTTTTGAACACCAGTGTTACGAACTGACCAGTTCACCCCACACCTCATTTGAAGCCGGAAGTACCCAATCAGGCGGCAGCAGAGACCAAAGAAAAGCAAACCCAGGACTGCGTTAAATGTAAACTGCTTAAAAAAAAAACGGGGAGGGGAGCAGTATTTTTCTTCTGCGTAGTTGTTTCAAAGCTGTTTTAAATCCATGTTCAGTTGCAAATTTTTGAAAACAACGGTAACGTTTTGCTCAGAGTTACAAACCTCCATTCCCAAGGTGTTTGTAACTCTGAGGTTCTACTGTCCCTCTGCCTAACCAGCCCCTGCATGTCAAATACACGGGTTCAACTGGGCAGTGCTCCGAAAGAGGAGAATCTGGCTCTGGGCTGGAGCACCTTGCTCTAACCCCCTGGAAAGCTGATGCCGTGGGTTGTGGTGTTATAGCTGGATTACTAGGGCTCTGGCTGCTCCTAAAGTGGATTAGGCAGGAGCTCTGCCAAGAAGTTCACAAGCTGACACACAAGGTTACCTCTGTGCCAGGGCAAGGCTTTTGTCTGCCTCCTGTTAGGGCCGAGCGTTTTGCCTAAGCGTGATCGCAGCACAGACTTCTTAACCAGAGGCAGGACGTTGCCAGTGTCTTCTCTTTGCTTCACTGGAATAACCGGTTTTGTGGGGTCTAATACCCAGGGAATCGGGTGTAGGATAAAGGGGAGCCTAGTGGTTAGAGTAATGCTCAGCAAGCTGGGCACCTGGGTTTTATTCCTGGCTCTGGGAAGGAATGTTGTCTGGTGATTCGAGCACAAGCTGGAGGCAGCACTCCTAGATTCTCTATTGCTGGCTCTGCCATGGATGTGCTCTATGACCTTGGGCAAGTCACGTCTCTGTGCCTCCACTGCCTGGTCTGTAAAATGGGGACAGTACTTCCCTTGCTCGGTAAGGGTGGGGGCAGAGGTTATAGGGATCATTCTATCACTCGGCGCTCCTCCAGTGACAGGTGACCAATGTGCTAATTGCCTTTATTTTCCTCCTTGTAGCATCCAAAGCAGCCGTGAACCGTGGTCTAGAATCTGACAAGACCAAGTGAGGACGGAGCTCCGAGGGGCCGGCTGTTCTGAGTTTCCCACTGCAACTCCCTAAACCAAAGGCTGGAAGTAACCCAGGGGCACCCGTCAGTAAGACGGTGATCCCCTTCCCTCTCTGAAACCACACTGGCCACTAGCGACAGCAAGCAACTGGCTCGAAGTGCAGCTTCCAGATCTCCCCAAACCTAAAGAGCTCCAGCAGATCGAAAATTGCAGCCAGGCATGGGCTGGGAGTCAGCACCTAGGCACCGTGGGAACTTCTGATCTCAAATAGACACAATTTGGTAGTTCCTGTTTTACAGGCAACCTTTATTCTGCAGGAAGGCTGTCGGCTCTGCACTAGATATCACAGGGGCTGCTGGTGCATTTTCCCCAATTGTGTTTTGTGATGTGGAGCACAGATTGGAGTGGGGAGGGGGAGACAGTCCACTGTAGCTAGCCTGAGACCTGCCCTTCTAGTATTTTTGTGGCCTGAGTTTAGGTGTTGAAATATGCAGTATAACTCCCTCGGTGGGGGCGGGGGGGGGGGGGATTCTGTAGCAATTACCACCAGCTATAAAGCCTTCAAGCCCCCATCCTGTTCCCCCACCCCCGGGCCCCTCAGTCCTCCTAACGCAGGATCCTTTGCAATAAACCACAGCACAAAAGGGAGAAGGAAGTGGGTTCTGTAGCCACTGGCTCTTCAGCTGTCAATCCCACGGGTTCTTTTCCTGTCTCCGGCTTGTTCAGTTTTCACTTCAGCAGGCTGGGGTCCAGCGTCCCACAGCAGGCAGCTCTTCACTTCCCCTCGCACATCCCAGCCTTGTGCTGCTTCTCTCTGCAGTCAGGGGCCAAGCTTCCCACTTTCAGTAGCCGTGGCCCGTCTAGGTAAACAGCCAAGCCGGGAGAGGTGCCGGTTGGCAGAAACAGAAGGATGTTCAGTGGCTTCAGGGGGAGGGAGTTCCAGACTATTCACTCTTCTGCAATCACTAGCAATAGCAACAACACAGAAGTTGCTGCTCTGCTTTGTGATCATAAAACTAACCACAGCGGTGCCCTGTGGGGGCTGCAGGGAGCTGTGTGGGGGCTGCAGCGAGCTGTATGGGGGCAGCGGAGGTGGGGAATTAACATGCACATGAAGCTGATACCTCCAGGGAGATCCTGCAATCCACAGAAATGTTCAGATCTTTAATCCTTTTGAAGGAGGAAAAAGGCAGCAGTAAGCGTGACTTTTGAAATGCTGACTCACGTTTTTTTTTAACCCCCTGCTTGCACTTCCCTACTAGCAGTTACATAGCTGACCAAAAGTCCACACCAGTTCAGAGTCTTCTCTCTACCCCTCCCCTCTCTGCTCCTGCCCCAGCTGCCCGCAGGCTGGCAAGCAGCCTCTGCCCGAATCCCAGCACTGAGTGAACTCCAGGAAGGGGTCCCGAGGGAGTTTTTTGGACTCACACAGGCAACAGGAATGCAATAGGGGATAGGTGGCCTTTGTGGGGAGGGGGACGTTAGCGCCAACCTGTGAGCAGCACACGCTCCATAGCCTGCGGCCCTGGAGCTGTGCTTACATCATAAGCTGGCTGCTTTGGCAATCGTGTGTTCTGGCAGCCTGGGTAAGTGTTGGCTCTGCAGTTCACTTGGAGAACCGGACAAGGCAGGGTCTTCCAGTGGGGTGTGTGCTGTGGGCAGGATGCTTTCAGGGCATGTTTGCTTTCCAGTGGTTTGGCATCGGGCTTTTGCTAGCGTTGACATCTTTCACTAAACCAACCAGCTGTAACTTAACTTGGACCAAACCTTAATCCTGTTTGAGTGTGGAAAAACCTGATCTTCGTCTGCCCCTCTGCACTTCAGGCGCTGAACTCTAGCGAGTCTGCGTTCTGCTTGCAATTCGCCATCTCCCTCCTCTTTCAAAAATAAAATGTTAATTTATCTAATGTACTTAATCTGATCCTGGCAGGGGGCAATCTCAATAAGCTGTGAATTCTGCAGGGAGCAACTGGCTTCCATTTGTCCTCAATGGTGACTCCATCAAGATACAGCAGTTCATGTACTGGCTGCTTTTTTATTTAAAAAAAAAAAAAAAAGTTGCTCATATGATTTTTTTCTCTCTCATTTGTATCCATTTATTTTGTATGAAACAGAATAAATGTGACTCATAACTTCTTTCTGTTCATGGGTTTTATTTGCATTTTTTGTTCTCTTTATGCTTGACTTGATTCCTGATGCAGACTCTCTGAATCCTGGGGAAGGGAGGGTGTGGACCAATGAAAGTGCCCCCCCTCCCCAACTTAAAGGAAGGGCTACAGAGCACCACAGATGCCCCATTCTGCCACTGCACCTCAACCCTGGGCCCTTCTGCGTGAGACTGAGAAGGGAGATTGGACGTTGTCATTCCGTCACCGGAGTGCCATCTGCTTGCTTCACACAGGCAGCAAAAGTCATCTGAGGGTAACAACTTAGGAATGATCTGAATTTGCTCCAATGTGGATGTAACTCCCCTTAAAGTCAGTGAGTTACTGCTACTTCAACCCAGGGTGGATTTGATTTGAATCATGATTTAAATCACTAGTCACAAAAACTTGATTTAATCATGGATTTCTACATAAAAGTGCATTCTTGTTGGTTGTTATAACCTTAATACGTATTCTTCACAACTCGGAGATAGATGTAGGTTTCATTTTTAGAAGGTACAAACTGTACATTTTTAAGCAGTGATTTATTTTGAAAACTTTTCAGATTAGTTTTACAGCTATATCAGAAAATGAAGGATTGTTTGGTTATTTCATTTACCAAAGGTAATTGAAGCAGATATTTATGAAGTCATTGGAAGGTGAAATATCTCCAATTCAACACATTAATCATTAATATTTGGAGGATTTTCTTGCCATGCTGTATTAGGAGGAGAACATCACCAGACAGACATTTAAATTGTTTTACTTAACTAAAACTACAATGTTATGTATTCTGGATCTTTTTCTTCAACAGCAAACATATAATATTTTAACAAAACAAGCATATGAATTTTTTTAATTTAGTTAAACGTGCAAGTTTTTTTAAATCAGGTTATTGTTAAAATTGTTTAACTAAAATAGTTAAATCAAAAATTGACTGTCAGCCAGGTCAACATGAGAAACTTAAAATATTGGTTTCTGCAGCTCTGGAACCCCATAAGATTGGGTCCCTAATCCATGAACTACCGGAACTCATTTATAAAACTTTTCTTAAACATTACATGAATATATTGTCTCATACTATAGAATTAAAATTTATAATCCCTATTCCATGAGGAGATATCTTTGAGCTATAATGTAACTTAATTAAAACTATTGGTTTTTTCCTCAGAAAGAATTTTATCAACAAAATTGATTTAAATTTTTTTTAAAATCATTTTTTTTTTAAACATTGATTTTTATCCACCCTGACCTTAGCAGCTCTTGCTGCTGCTCGCTGGGTGCTAACTGATGACTTGCAGTTTTGACATAACAGGACGTGCAACTTCTTGTATCAAAAGGCTACCGTCTTACCCACCCACCCAGCAGTCATCCAGTTCATAGTGCTACTGCAGGTGCTACTAGAGATTTTGCTGTGCTGTACATGCTGATATTGGGACAGGTGACAGGATTTCATGAGTGACTGAACCATCTTTTTGCTTCACAGTAATGGTGACTCCATAAACCAAGAGCCCCTATAGGAAATCTGCAAGTGGGTGTCTCTACCCCAGTCCCCAGTGGGTGATACTGAATGAACTACAGGTTTATTTGTGTAAGCGGGGTCTGAATGAGCTCTCCCCCTGACATCTAGTGGTGAGCTGTGGAAAAAGACTTCAGAAGCTGATCTTGTTTGCATAGACACACCCATCCTGCCTAGTTGCTCAGCATGATGGGATTGCTTGCAAAAATGTAACCCTTCTGCCAGGTGGCGCCAGCAGCAACAAGGGCCGGATTCAGTAGCTAGGGGTTCCTTTCCACCAATATGACCCCTAACTGGTTTGAGCCCCCACCCAGTGACCTGGGCCAATTACACACCACCCCGTGGGCGCCTCTAAGAGGCGATACTTCCCCTCTCGCAAGCACGGAGTCTGAGTGTAGCAAAAACTTTTAATAAAAGGAGGGAAGTAACTCAGCATTCAGTTGGGAAAACACCGCAACTAGGGTTCATAAACACAAACCATGAGCGAAAGATCCACCCCCAAATAAGTTAGGCAGTGTCCTTTTCCCCTCAGGCTCTTAATCCCAGCAACCCAAATGTCCCTTTAACGTACCCATCCCTTCCCTGCACCCCACCCACTCACAGTTGCTGTCCGTGGCCAGTGCAGCCCCAGATTTCAGAGGTTCATCCGCAGAGTTCACCTCCCAGCCTGTGTGGAAGGCAGGGGCGGGTAAAGCGGCACCTTACAGACTGCACTGCTCGGGCACTCGCTCGTCGCCCCAGCGGCCGATTGCCATGCCTCTGGGGGGCTCTGCTCTGGCCCTCTCTGCCAGATGCCCTGCTGGCCGTGCCTCTCTGCCAGCCGCCCTAAATTGTAGGCTACCTCTCTAAAAATGCCTGCAGGCCAGGGGCTGTCAGCTGCCTCTCTTCCTCCCTACCAGGACCGGCTCCAAGTTTTTTTGCAAAAAAATGTTCCCGCCCCTTCCATGCCCCATTCCAACCCCTTCCCCAAATCCCCAGCCCCGCCTCCTCCCCCGGGCACGCCGCATTTCCCCTCCTACCCCTCCCTCCCAGGCGGAGGTGAGCTGGGGGGGGAGCAGTTCCTCTGCCCCCCCCCCCCGGGTTACTTCCTGCGGCCCTCCCTGCGCCCCCCCCCCGCCGCAGCTCACCTCTGCTCAGGGCCGGCTCCCGGCTTTTTGCTCCCCAAGCAAAAAAAAAAAAAAAAAGGAGCCGGAGTGCCGCCCCTTGGAAAGTGCCGCCCCAAGCACAGGCTTGGAGCGCTGGTGCCTAGAGCCGGCCCTGCTCCCTACCCCTGCACTGGCTACCTTGCGCAGGAGCTGATCCAGGGCCCCTGACTAATGCTCTGCAGAGTGCAGCTGTGCCCTGGGGCAGGGCTCGCCCCTTCGTGCCAATGCAAGGCTGGGGCAGAGGGCGAGGTGCAGGGACTGCTGGGACAATTCGGGGTACAACCCCCGGGGATGTGGGGCTCTCAGGGTGGGGGGTGGCCCCGAGCTCCAGATCAGGATGTGGGGGGGTCTCAGGGGCTGTGGCTGAGTCACGCCCCCCCCGGATCTGCTTTCCAGCCCCTGGGTCACAGCAAGAGGAGCGCGCGCGGCCCCTTTAAGGGAGGGGAGGGGCGGGGCGTATCATGCAGCGCGGGACGCCAATGACGAATCAGGGGCGGGACCGGAAGTGGGGCCTGCCGCTGAGCTGGAGGGGGCGGGGCATACGGTGGCCGGGGCGGGGACGGGGTCCGGGAGCCGCGATCAGGTGAACGTCTGGGTGGGCGCGTCCGTTCTGGGGGCGGGGGTGGGAATGGGGAGCAGGGGGTTTATGGTATGAGCGGGGGGCTTGGGGGCGGGGATATACGGTAGGAGCAGGGGTGAGAACGGGGGTGGGGGATATGCAGTATGAGGGGGGGTTGTGGGGTATGTGGGGGTGGGGTGGGAACGGGGGCATGGGATATATGACATGAGCAGGGGGTACAGGAATTGGGGTATGGGATATACGGTATGAGTTGGGGGGGCGGGGATAGGGGTATGGTATCCAGGGGCGGGGGGGGGGGGCGCTGGGTTTGTTTAAGGGTGCGGCGGCCGGGGGGGGGGGCCCGGGGGCCTGGGCAGAGGCTCTTCGGGTATGGGGGGGGGGGGCGGGGATAAGGGGTGGGTATCAAGGCCAGGGGGGGGGGGGGGGGACACGGGTAGGGGGGGGGGGGGGGGCAGGGGATATATGACATGAGCAGGGGGTACAGGAATTGGGGTATGGGATATACGGTTTGAGACGGGGGGGGCGGGGCAAGAGGGAGTGGATACACGGCCGGGGGTGGGGGGGGCGGGGGGAGGGGTGTGGGAGGTAGGGTAGGGGCTGGGGGGGCGGGGATAGGGGCATGCGATATCCGGTAAGAGGGGGGGGGGGGTGGGGTGAGGGGGGGAGGGAGTTAGGGGGTTTGGGGGGGGGGGGGGGCGCGCCGGGAGGGGGGTGGGAGAGCGGGGGGCGGGGGGGGGGGAGGGGGATGGGATATAGGTGATGAGCTGGGGGGTCGCGGGTGCGGGGATGCGATATCGGGTACGAGCGGGGGGGGGGGGGATAGGGGGAGGGGATCTAGGGGCGGAGGGGGGGGGGGCGGGGAAAGGGGTTGGGTATGCAGGGGCGGGGGGGGGGGGCGCTGGGTTTGTTTAAGGGTGCGGCGGCCGGGGGGGGGGGCCCGGGGTGAGGGGGGGGGGTGGGGGGGCGGGGGTGGGGGGGGGGGGGGCGGGGATAGGGGTATGGGATATACGGTATGAGTTGGGGGGGGCGGGGATAAAGGGTGTATATCCAGTCGCGGGGGGTTGGGGGGCAGCAGCATTATCTCAGCAGGCAGGAAAGTCACTGACTCCTTAGTCTCTTCATGCCCACTCCAGGATGCCCGTTTATGAGGCGGGAGAGTTATGAGCTCGAAAGGCAAGAAGCGGGTGGTTCTGCCGACCCGGCCTGAACCACCCAGCGTGGAACAGATCCTCAAGGACATCAGGAGCACCCAGCCGTCTGATCCCATGTTTGTCCTTATAGCAGAGTCCAGTAAAGGTAGGAGAATGCATCCCAGCTCATTGCCCCTGGAATCTCCATGATCCGTTCTGTATGAAATCTACCAGACGATGGGAGCCTGTCTCTGTCCACTCCAATCCTACCTATCAATTATAAAATTTCCGTCAGCGAGCATTGCACAAATTAGCCCTGAAAATTGCTGCCATCTTGCCAGTTTGTTGGCTTGGGTGACATGAATTGCTGGGTCTCGGTCCTGTTCTTGGGGGACACCTCTTTATAGCGCAAAATCCACAGCTGTGATTGGTGCTCTTGTTGACAATTTCTTCAGGGAAGCCACAGACTTCATGGGGCCTGGAAACTGACCTTCCCTTTCACGTGTACAGGTGTCCTCCCCTGTTCGTAAGTAGGGCGCATTGGTCAGAGCATGGTAGGGAAACGTCCCCTGCCGCTACCTGTGCTGTGCCAGTTTTGAGGCTATAAACAGACCTGAAGGTGTATCTGATCCGAAATGTAACTTAGCTTTACATGAAGAGACTACTGCCCCTTTTAAATTCATGTTATTCTTTGTCTTTTCGTCCCACATTTCCCCTCCCCAGACTTGCCAGCCCCTAGGAAGAAGGAGGAGTCTGAAGTGAAGAGCGAGCGCCTGTACCAGCAGAGTCATTCTTACGTAGAGATGAACCAGCGGCTGCAGACGGCCTGCAGTCTGCTGAAGGAGAAGTGCGAAGAGCTGAAGCAGGCGGGCGCGACTTTGGAACAGAATATCGTGGAAATTAAGGAAAAGGCCTTGTGAGGTCGTCTGGCCTCTCTGGAATGCCGAGAGATTGGGAGCAGAGACAAAAAGCCGGCCCAGGAGGGTTTGCTCTCGACAGTAAAAAGCCCCATCTCCAGGTCCTGACGCACTTCTCAATGTGTGTTAGACTTTCACAGACGTCCCCCGTGTGGCTTCTTGTTTCTGTATCCAAATCATAGGGCCACAAAGCCACCCAGCCAGGTAACCCCCGTGTGTGCTGTGATTTAATGGAAGATCTGGCACTGCTGCATCTTGCCTGGAATCTCCAAGAACCCGCCAAGCCTCATGAATGCAGCTTCACAAGAGTCGCCCCTCATGCTCATTGGAAACGCTAGGGGGCATATGAGGGGGGGTTTTCATCTTTAAAGCTAAAAGTGCTGCAGGGTTTGCCTCCGTAACCCCTTCCCAGTGGACAGCCCTGACTCGTTGCTCATGTTCGGAAGGGACTCTTGGACCAGGCGTTTCGTTGAGCCATTAGGAGAACCTGATGCCAATTTCCAAATGGCAAGCTTGAACCTGACCTAGCTGGGGTAAGCGTGGGCTCCGGGCAGCTGCTGGCTTTTCCTAAGCTGCGTGTCACCGTCTCAGGTGCCCATGGTGACTGTTGGCATGACGTCCCCCTCACCCTCCAGGTTTACCTACGACTTCTCCATCTGGTACTGCCTCCATGACGACAGTATTGCTTCCTGCATCTCCATGATGCTGAAAAAACAAGGCCTCCAGGGTTATGCCGAGCACCAGGACCAAGTGGCAGGGACGTCCATTCTCATGACGGCCACCGAGGTCATCCAAGCTAGCAGGGTCGCTATCGTCATCTTGTCGGCCAGCTCGCTGGATGACCCCTGGTGTCAGCGTGTCGTGGAGTGGAACCTGCATCATGTGATAGAGCAGGAGGGGACGAAGATGATCCCGGTTTACGTGGACGTGGAGAAAGAGCAGGTGCCTCTGGTTTTAAGGCATCTTAACGAACTCGACTACAGAAACAAATTCTTCGAGCGGAGGCTGCTGGAGAGCTTGAAAAGCATCATGCCGCCAGCTGGCAGAGCGAGGGCTGTGCGGCCCTCCAAAGCGACCAGCGCCAAAAGCCGAGTCAGCCGATAGCAAGTGGGACTTGCGCGGAGAAACTGAGCCCCGAGGACTTGGCTTTGGTTGATTCCTGCCAGGAGTGACGCGGCGTGTCTTGCCCTGTTCGTTTGGCATCCGGGGTTTGCTGTGAGCCCCGTTGCGGTGTTGGCAGTGAACTAATCTGCTTGGCTTTGCGCCTAGACTCGACTGTGAGAAGGCTTAGAAAATAAAGTTGTTGCGGGTGGGAGTTTGCTATTAAAATGCAGTGGGAATCTATATGGAATGTGAGCCGCGGCCCAAGGCTGCTCATAAATCTCATTATTTAATAAGCTCTTATTAAAATCCATTCCTCAGAAAACTGAACAGCCGAGTCTTTTTGTTACGAGAGGGGCTGGGTAAGGATAAGATCAGGTCTTGCTGGGAGCCAATAATGAGCTTTATTCTCAGCTCTGACCCTGGCACCCCCCTAACCCCACCCAACTTTTCATTGGCCGTGTCTGCCCTGGTAACTAACTGGTCGTCTCCCAATGCTTTGCTACATTGATGCAGCTCACACCAGGCCCCTGGGAGCCCTGTCTGCACTAGCCGTTCCCAGTGTGGATAGCAACGGATGGCGATGTACCTAAAACTGCTGGTGTAAAATAGGCTTGTGCCTCAATTTCTTTCCATCTGTGAAATGGGTGTAACAATGCTTGCCTGTTTTGAAGGGGAGGGGGAGTTGTGAGCACTAGTTAAAGTTTGTGATTTCATTGGAAGTTGTAATGACCCCTAGCCCTTATTTAGTGCTTTTCAGCACCAGATCTCAAAGCGCTTTACAAAGGAGGTCAGTCTCATTATCCCCATCTTGTAGATGGGGAAACTGAGGCACACGGAGGGGGCGTGACTTGCCCAAGGACACAACTAGCATGCTAGTGGAAGAGCTGGGAATAGAATTTAGGTCCCCTTGTTCTGTCCACTAGGTAAGTACCGTGGACCTAAAAACCCAGAAAAAAGCCTGAGCACTTTCCTTCAGATCTCTGCTAGCACCTGGGCATTGGCTCCACCCCAATTTGCTCATTGGGATGTCGTGCTCCCTGCAGTTAAGACTCTTCAGTGAGCATTGGGTGGTTAAGACCTTGGTTTTACATCTCAGAAAGAGAGCAGCAGAGCTCCGGGAGAGGAATTGTTTTATTACACGCTACAAGCACCAACAGAGCTTCTTGCACAGGCTGGGTGCCGGGGAGGCGGTCAAAGGGGCATGTTGCAGTCGATCACATAAGTGGTTGCGAAAATGAAGGTAGCGGCGTATCTCTTTATCGTGACAAGGTCCAGGGCTGTGCAGTGGCTGAGAGCTGGCGCATGGGTGTGACAAGGTGACGGGGGTTGGGCGATCGGACTGTACGCTCCAAACCTGGATCAGAGGAATGGTTCCAGCTTTGTAATCTAGTCAGGCCCCAGCACCTGTTTCAGCAGCTGTTTGTGCCTAAAGATGTGATGAGTGCAATAGAGAGGGTGTTAAAAGTGGCTGGAAACTGCAGGGGAGCAGTTTACATCTCTTCTGTCAGGGCGTGTGGGCTGGGGGATTCGGCCATGTGGTGCGGGGGGGGGGGGGGTTGAGGGGTAGAATGTCACAGAGGTGTCACAGAGCAAACGAAGATTGGAATCTGGCCCCAAAGCGTTCAGGAAGCATGTAATGTATTAGGCTTGTTTTTTACACTCTCACTCTTGACCACTGAGTTCCTGTTTTGATGGCGGTAGCGAGGTGAGCACATGCTGTGTAGCAGCTCCTCTCCTCTCCCTGCCGGTAGCCTTGGTGTGTTTCAGCTGTTGGCACTCAGCTTCTTCCTCCCTCTGAAACATCTCCCAGCCCCGGCATGGCAACACTTTGCTTTCAGCACCATCAAGTTTTCACAAGCGGTGAAGAAAGGCCTGCCGTACCTCCGCCTCCCGAGAGCCCTTTCTCCCACTGCCGCAGAGGAGATGCGAGTGCGCTCAGGGAAGGAGCGGGGTATATAACTACGAGCGGAAATGCCCCCCGGCAGAAGTGGTGGGGCGACGACGTCTGCAGACAGCTCAGCGTGGCGGCAGCATGAAGGCAGATGGGAAATTGCTCTTCCTGGTGCTGCTGTTCCTCCCCATTGGGAAGGCTGGTGAGTGGGTGGTTGCGTGGTGCTGGGGAGTGGCAGGGTGGCCCGGTGGATAGGAGCACGGGGCTGGGAATCCGGAGGGCTGGATTTTTATTCCTGACTCTGCCCCTAATTTGAGTGGGCTCAGCTGAGCCACTTCTCCTCTCTCTCTGCCTCAATTCCCCCATTGGTGAAGGACTTTGCTTTCTCTGAAGCCAGTATCAGCAGCTGCTGGAGCCAGGCCTCTGGACGTGATGGGTCAATAGACTGATGGTTTAACGTGGCTGGGGGCGAATCCGGGGCTCCTGATTCATACTCCGATGCCCTGCCCGCTGGACTACCTCCGGGCTAGCTACCTCCGGGCTTCAGGGCTTATACACCCAAGGGCATAGTTGGAGCAGCTGGGACATGGATCGGTTCCAGCATGGTAGTGCTGGGATTCGAACACACCTCCCTTTCCAGGGTTTGGGGTGAGAATTGCCCCCTGCATCTGCCTTGCTCCCCAGTCCCCGTGCATTGGGACACATCGTGCTGTTTCTTTGCAGCAGGCCAGCTCCAGTCTTGGATCATTGGAGGACGCGAAGCATTGCCTCACTCCAGGCCCTACATGGTGTCTATCCAGATCAGAGGCATTCCCGCCTGCGGGGGAGTCCTAGTCCACGCGCGCTGGGTGCTGACAGCTGCGCACTGCTACTCCGACCTGTGAGTACAGAACCCACCCCTGGCTGGTGGGTTCCCGCAGATTAGGGCCAGAGGAGCAGGCTCCCGGCTTGGCCGGGGGGAGCAGGGGTTGCTCTGCTGTTGCAGGGGCAAATAGTGAAACCTGGATTTAAGAAATGCCAGAGGAAAAGCCTTGACACCAGCCCAGGGAGGAAAAGCGCCATTATTTACTGAACACCTGTAGGAATCTCACCAACCAGTAGAGCAGCAAACTAGGAACCGTGAAGGTCATTCAGCTAGGCTGGCGCGCAGGGTCAGGGTTGGTCGTGAGGTGTAAATGGGGGGATCGAATGCAATTGGATTCTTTCTCCAGCTCCTCCGTGGCTTTGGGTGAACCAGATAGGCCACATTTTTCAAAGGGGACCTCTGATTTGGGGTCTGTGGGCCTGATTTTCAGAGGCGGCTGAGCGTCTCCAGCTCCCCTGACGCCCACTGGAGTTGTGGGCACTCAGCCTCTCTCAGAAGAATCTGGCCCAAAGGTGCGTCACGGGCTGGGCACCCCAAAACCAAAGCACCCCAAATCAGAGGCCTCTTTTTTGTTTTGTTTTTTGTTTTTTTTAAAGAAGTGGCCTGAATGGCCCTGACCCTCAAACGTATTTGGGCACCTAACTTGCAATGGAAATTAGACACCTAAATACTTTTGAAGAATCTGGGCCAACGTGCCTCCCTCTGCATTCCCAGATGATACTTGCTCGGCTCGTGGGAGGCGTCTGCATGCAGAGCCTGTCTGTCCTCAGCATGCCAGGGGCATGCCAGGAAGATCAGTGGTTGGGCCAGCGACGTCACTGGGGTCATGAGTCAGGAGCTGGGGGAACGTGCTCCACCAGAAAGCCGACTTGCTCCTCTGACTGCAGGCTTAGCTTTGTGCCTCCCCGATGGGGGGTTTCCATTGGGTGTGAACGCTAGAGAGGCTTTCTTTTTGTGTCTCAGGAGTAAGGGCCCCATCAGGGTGATGGTGGGTCTCCATCGGCAGCCCAGGAGAAATGCCCGAGTGCAGGTCTTCACCGTCGCGAAGTTTGTCCTGCATCCTTCCTACAACCGCATGACTTTCGCAAATGACATCATGCTGCTCAAGGTACGTGGGCTTGCTAGGGAGCCATGGGCACCAGTTATTCTGGCTTCTGCTTCAGGGGGCCCGTCCTACGAGGCGGCAGCGTCGGACCATGTGGCTAGGGCAGTGGAGTGGGTTCAAATCCTGGCTCTTCCTGTTGTGTGGTCTTGGGCAGGTCGTGTTGCCGCTGCCTGCCTCAGTTTCCCCATCTGTAAAATGGAGGTAGTAATAGTCCCTAGCTCTTATCAGTGGATCTCAAAGCACTTTACAAAGGAGAGCAGAGTCGTCATCCTCCTTTTACAGATGGGGAAACTGAGGCACACGGAGGGAAAAGTGACTTGCCTGAGGTCACCCAGCAGGTCAGTGGCAGAGGCAGGACTAGCACACAGATGTCCTGAGTCCCAGCCAGTGCTCTAGCTGCTAGGCCACGCTGCTAACCATATCAATATTTCCTTTGTGGATGGAAAGCGCTGTGTTAGGACCCTCAGAGGCAAGCCGGGGCATTCAGCACCGCGTAGGATTTACTCCTTCCTTTGTTCCTCCGTCTCAGGGTAGGTGGAAGGTTGAGTGGGGTGAAGCGGAGATGGGAGGGGGGGGGTTCTTTGGAGGCCTCTCCTGCTGCGGCTAGAAAGGTGAGATTCAGAAGTGACAAACTGCCTAACCCTTACAGGAAATCTTAAACGCTAGCAGCGCTCTCTAGCCAGCCTTGAGTCATTCTCAGCTCACACCCTCGCCTCTGAGGTGCTGGTAGGTGTGCAGCCTGGCCTTGCTTTCGCTGATGGGTAAAGTGTTTCCCGGAGTCTGGCCTCGTTAACAGAGCTAAGGATGCTTCCCTTTGTCCCTCAGCTGCTTCCCAACAGCTAGGAAGTCTCATTCCTCCCACCCCTTCCCGCCATCCCTCGGCTTCTGGGCCTGCATAGTTTCCTCTAGGGCTGGATTGGGGGCTTGGCCTCTCAGGAAGCTGCCTCGAAGGTGCAGCCGTGGTGGTGGTGTGGGGGGAACTTCGGTGATTCCTAGATTCTGGGCTGCTCTAGGTGGGGCTGGTGCAGCCTTTCGCAGGAGTTAGAGCAGTCGCCGAGGCACCTGGCCGCCATGGGGCTGCTCTGCACTCCCCACAGCAGCATCTGCAAAGGGGGGCCGTGCACGCTGCCCCTGTTTGGGGGAATTCTCCCAGGAGCCCTGTGGCACAAAGGGGCATTAGGAGAAGGCTGGAGCCAGGCCTCTGGATAGTGGGGGTTGGTCTCCGTGTGTTTCTCAAACCAACTCGGGTTGTGGACTCCCCCACTTAAGACAGACCATCTCCCCAGCCTAGGTAGCTATAGAACTTGGTGATGCAAAGAGTCACATTTGGGCTCTTCGTATCAAGGGCACAAAGCGAGTCCGGGACAGGGCCGCAGCCTGCAGGAGAAGCTGGAGGCATCTCCACTGAGATAGAAGCAGCTCGGGCGGACCACAGCGGTGCTAGGGCTGGTAACCTTCCTGCAGCCTGGCGGAGTCTGTCCCCAAGGCCTGACCTTGGCTTTCGCTCCTGCCTGCAGCTGGACAAGAAGGTGGTTTGGGACAAGGAGACGAGCCTTCTCCCGCTGTCCAAGAAGAATCCGGCCCCGGGGATGCCGTGCAGCGTGGCTGGCTGGGGGAGGTTCAGACAGGGAAGCAAGTATTCCCCCGTCCTGCGCGAACTCGACGTCAAGGTGATGGACCGCAGGATGTGCAACAACAGCCGGTACTGGGATGGCGAGATCACCAGCACCATGATGTGCATCGAAGGGGTCGAGAAGGGCTCTGCCCCCTGCCAGGTGATGGCTTAACAGCAACGCTGGTCTAGGACGGGCTGGGGGAGAGTCCCCAGCTGGCTGTGTACAAGGGGGACGGCCTCGTGGCCAGGCCCGCGTGCTTAGCTGCCTGTTCTTGAGCGTGCGTGGAGATGGCAGGATCCTACAAGGGGGCCCCAGACCTAGCTAAGATACTAAAGAACCCCGGGGAACATGGCAGACACTGACTGGCTGATTTCCCTGGGGGTGCTGGCTCCCTGCTCCGCCCCAGGCCCCACCCCCAATCCACCCCTTCCCCCAAAGCCCCACCCCTTCCCCTCCCCCGAGCATGCCCTGCCCTCACTCCGCCTCTTCCTGCTCCTCATCCCCCCCAGCACCTGCTGCTGAACAGCTGATCAGCGGCGGGCAGGAGGCGCTGGGTGGGGAGCGGGAGGAGCTGATCGGCAGGGCCCGCCGCGCGGTGCTGAGCACCCTCTGGTTTTTTCCATGGGTGCTCCAGCCCCGGAGCACCCACAGAGTCGGTGCCTTTGCTGACAGGGATGCCAGGGGGTCTGGCCACGTGTTCTCCCTGGGAATCGTGTCCAATTTTCCATCCCTGAGGCTTCGATCCTTTTTGGCAGGCGAGGATAAGTGAGGTGCAGGGAGCTGCTGGCCAGGGTCTCCCCACTCCTTTGAAGCCCTTGGTGGCGGGCTTGGCAAAGAGGCCAAAGATGAAATGGGCCATGGAGATTTGCCCCTAGGTCAGGGCCGAGCTCTGCTCCCGCTCTGTGGAGAGAGGAGTCCAGGCTCCAGGGCTGTCAGTCAGGCCCCTTTCACCAGCACAGGATTTGGCCCAAGTTGTTGGTTAGCTCCAGTCCTAGGACAACCCTCGTGCCTGCCCCGTGCAATGTGCCCCACTGCGCCTCTCAGCCTCTGTGCCGACCCCTGGGCCCTTCCACGCTCCTGACCCTCACTCCCAATGCTGCGCGGGCCCCTCCCAGGCTAACAGACGCTGTGTACTCTGTGCTGTTGCAGGGTGACTCCGGGGGCCCTGTGGTGTGTGGCAAGAAAGCGGAGGTAGCTGGCGTGATCTCCTTCACGGACAAAAGCTGCGTCAACGTGTTCAAACCGCCCGTCGCGACGGCTGTCTTTAAATACAAGACGTGGATCAAAAAATACCTACGCTAGGGCCGAGCCCTGTGACTGCAGCATCATCTGTAAGCTTGCCTGTCCGTCTCCTCTGCTGTGTATCGACCCCTCGTGGCTTCCCTATGCTGCCCAGGTTAGAGATCAGCTCACTCCCCCAGCCGCATGTGCCTCATCCATCCGTCTGGGCACTGCTGGTGCAAACCCCCGCGCCCCCGTGCCTACCTGTCCTCCTCTCTCTCGGGGCTGGCATGCAAACTGTCCGCCCGCGTCACGCTTCCTGCTGCTGCTTTGAGATAAAAGTGAAACCTCATCTGGTCGTAGGTGGTGGTGTGTGTGTGTGTGTGTGTGTCTTGGGGGTATCACACTGCGGCTGCCCTGGCTCCAGCTGACACCACAGCCGTGTCTTGTAACGAAGCTACAGTCTTGGCCAGGCCAACCCGGTGTTGGAAATTGGAACTGGGGTAAGGGACAGCTGGGTGGTGAGCAGCTTCCCTGCCCTGAGAGGCACTTGCTGCCTCCTGTAGCGATTACAGACAGGCAGGAGCCTCTAAACATTCCCCATATCACCTCCCCGAGCGGGGTGAGGTGCATCTATACTACCTGGAGAAGCCCAGCTAGCCCTCGAGAGATGCTACACAGCCACTGTGTACTGTGTGTGGGACACTAGCTGGGTTCAAAGCTGAGTTTTCCCCGCTCTGTGCATGGTCGCTCTGGCCAGAGTATCTGAGAGCCTGACCACAGCCATGGTGTGAGAGGTTGGTATTATCCCTGTTTTATGGCTGGGGAAACTGAGGCACGGAAGGGGGCAGGGGTCCGTGTTAACGTTGAGAATTAAACCCAGATTTTCAAGCCAGTGCCTTAACGCTAAGCCCCTTCCTCTGGTGAGCAGGACGCTGTGCCTGTGAATCACCAACTCCTCAAGCTGGCAGGGGAACCAACCACCTCTGGTGGTTAAATGAAAACCCCTCCCCAGCCCCACTGGCTTCCTCCCCCCCGACCACCATTTCCAACTGGCCACGCAGTCCTTATTAGCAGGGTGGAAAATAAAGAGAACCGCTTCCTATGTACACAGCTTTAATTTTAATACTGTCCAGTGCCCCAGTAAAATAACATCCTTAGTACGTACAGACAGCGGGTGGGGGAAGAAACCAGTAGCAAAGAACAGGACAGCTCAACACCCAGCGCGTTGCTCGACAGAAGAGGATGGAAGCCGAGGGTAACAGTTAGGGGATGCTAGGCTAACAGAAAGCACAGCTGGGGGGAAGTTGTGTTTTAAAGTGAAACAAATGGTTACTGCAAAAAGGGTGAGGTAATGCAGGCGTCCCCTGTTACTACAGGTGGGTTGTACCCTGAATTAATTACAGCATTCAGCCTGGATGGTGTGTGTTGCGCCTGAGGGGTGGAAGGTTCAGGCTCTTTCTTTCCCTGTGGGAGGAGAGATGAGACCTTTGCTTGTTTAACCCCATCGCTGCAGCCCCGTGCCTCACAGCTGCAACCGCTAGGGCCCTGTCCAGCCTGCGCCAATGACAGGCCCGAGGGGCTGCCCCTGTCAGCTGCATGCCAGGCCCCCCTCCAGCAGCCCCGTTCTGCCCCCCCACCCGCTTCATTTTTGCAACAAGCGTTGCAACGCATGTGACTCAAGCCCCTTCCAAAGCGAATTAACCCATCGCTCCCCAGGGAGAGGGAAGCAGGAGCGTTAGCCCGTGTACAGATAGTGAGGCAGGCAGGGGGCAAAGCAAGTGGCCTCGTTCGGGGCAAGAGGCAGGCCCCACCTTTGCTCTTTTCCGCACCCTGGGTTGTCACTCAAAACCGTGCAAAGCCAAGGGGGAAACCGCTGCGGTTCCAACTTCATGGCATTTCACACCCAGTGTGCATGGGTGGAAATCACCACAGCAGCCCCGAGCCAGCCAACCCCAAACCTGAGGTGGTTTTCGCTGTGTAGCTTTGCAGAGCGGGGCCAGGCTAGCAGGCAGGACTCAAGCTGGGGAGCTGGCTATAGGGGGCCAGGACCCCAACCCCTCCACTTCCCCTGCTCGCACACTGAGTGCGGACAACATGAAGAACACAGCACCAGGCCTCATACTCAGGCCAGGCCTCTGCTTTCAGCCCTGCTTCAAAATGCCCAGAGAAAGGAGGAAAAAAACGTGTAAGGGAACTTCCTGCTGCAGGATGTATTTAGCAGCTGCTGGGGGAGAAGGGGGTACAGGCTGGACCTCTCGAACCCTCCTGACCTCACGCAGCCCATCCAAGGGCTGTTGGGGGGGGCGGGGGCTGTGACTTGGTGGATTTAGTCCAGTTCTTAGTAGACCCATCTCCACCCCATAAAAACCATTCGTGGCCCTGAATGGCACCACCACCAGCAGGGCTGAATGGGGCCCATCTGCCAGGCTGCCTGTCCACCCCAGGCACATGGGACGGGCGATGCCCAACCACTGCCCTGCTCTGTGATCGACCGGAGCCTTTCAGCTGCAGGGCTGTCCTTTTGCCAAGCCTAGAGCCACTCAAAAATATGACACCTCTAAATTTTGAACGGCCTATAAGGCTCTGCCTAGCTCCTGAAAGCAAAGTCAGGGGCTTAGTAGAGTGGCTGGGGAAGGGTTTTTCCATGAAAAAATTAAAAAGAAAAAATATTTTGCAGCCCTTATTGGTGACGCATTGTCTGTTTTCAGTCACGTTTTTCTGTATTGAGAGGTTTTTAATTGAAAACTAGAATTTTGTTGGGGGAGGGGGTTTCTGTTGAAAAACTGGAAATTTTGGCACCTTGAGGACTTAAAATGTAGGGGCCAAGGGCCTTTCATGCAGCTCCAAAGTGGGGCAGTTAGATGCACACGTCCCCTTTGTAAACGCCAGCCTCTCATTCCGGACTAAAAATGTGGTGGCGCTGTTGAACTTGCCGCACTTCCAAAGCGAATAAGAGCGTCCACACATGGAGGTCTTCCTGAATAGCTGTTCCTGAGTTGCTCCAGGTTGAGAGAAGCCCTTGTGCTCCTAAGCCACTTAGACACTTTTGAAAACGTCCCCCCCAGGGTTTAGTACTTTCAGGGAGTACCTTGTACGACTCTCACTCTCCATTGGAGCTGGTACGTATCTGACCCCCCCCACCCCCTCCCCATATCACCTGGGCAACTTACCACCTTTAATCCTCATAACCTCCCTGAGAGGCAGGGCTATGTCCTTATTTTACAGATGGGGAAGTGAGGCACAAGGAGGGCCAAGGTCACCCAGGGAGTCTGTGGCAGAACAAGTCCTTGATGCCAGATGTCCACAGTCCTAAGCTAGACCCACCTAAGGCTGCAACAGCTCCGGTAGCTCTGATCTGTCCTTGTTCCGACCTGCACTCTCCTAACCCACTGTCCCCTTCCTGCCCATCATCTCCTCTTTCTACAGCGTGTCTTGGGGCGGGGCATGTTTCCCCAGCTAGGTTTGTTCAGCACCTGGCCCAATGGGGAGGGGAGGCACTCGGGCTGCTACTGTATTACAGATATCAAATAGCCATCTTTATCTTTCATTCAAAGGGGTCCCAAAGCATTTTGCACAGCACAGACTGAATAGTGGCCCCTGGGAAGTCAGTGACAAAACTTACATAGGCTTCAATGAGACTAGCATTTTGCCCCGTACAACAGCACCTTTATATGCAAGTATCTTCATCTGCCACTGAAATAAAGCCACCTCTGGGGCTGAACGTGGTGTCTCCTTTCAACAGCACCCAGCAACGCTGCCAGCTGTGGAAATCAAGCTGTGCCCTGCCTCCAGCTGGAACGCCTGGATAATTCTAGGGAGGCGGAATGGAATAGCCCACCTTGGAACTGAGCCATGACCTGGTAAGAACACCTGCCTCCGTCATAAAGACCCTGCACTTTGTCATCGCTACTGCGAAGGGATCTGGGCAGCCTGCAAACGTCTATTCCTTTGGAACCTACCATACAATTATCATTCAGCAGATTTAAATAAAAAATCTGGCATTCTGATTAATTTATAACACTCTTGAAAGAGAGCGGGCACTGGCCAAACTGACACCCTCAGAAAGCATCTTTTTTAAAAAATACCACTTCACCCCCCGCCCCTACAATCTGCCCTCCTAGGAAGCCACGTTGGCAGTTTCCCTCTGAGCTTTGCAACATTAATCAAAGCCAAATCTGACCATGCTAGACAAAACCTGTAACAAAGCCCAAACATGTGGTAGGCAACCCTCTCTGCTTGTGATCAGGCAAGGCCCTGAAACAAACAAGGAGTCCTAAGTCCCAGTGTACCTATAAAGCACAGTATCTTTGGGGGCAGGAGTGAGGATGGAGAGAGAGAGACGGGCCTTTCTCTCTGCCTCCTGTTTCCCGCTTGCAAATCAGGAAGTCACTCCCCTGCCACTGACCTCAATGGTGCAATGCTGGTGTCAAACCACGAGAATCAGGACCATATTTTTAAGGGGAGATTTTCACTCCATGCCTATGGAATTAGGCACCCGATGAGCGACTCTGCCTAAGAGGCCAGGGTCAAGGGGCATTGGTACAGACCTCGCTCCTTTCTTCACGTCCCACCGCAGCCTGTGACTCCCTCCCACCCCTTGTCTGGGAGGTGTTGGAAAGCAAACTGGACTAACTACCAAAGGGAGGCCCTGAAGCTCATTAGGAGTTGCCTCTGGCCCCACCTTTAGCACAAAGCCTGCATAGTGGGGCTGAGTTTACAAAGAGGATGAACGGCGTAAATCAGCCTCTCCCGCCCAGCCCCGTCCCCTCGCCCGCTGAAAAAACAAAAATGGCCTTTCCTCGCCCCAGCTCCTTGGTGTTCCCCCATGTGCTGCGAGAAGCGTTTCCATAACAACCCTCCTCCCTTGGTGATAATAAGGTGCTGCTGTGCTCCCCCCAGACACTGGGTGACACCCAACGCAAACACAATCCCAGCAAGTTAGTCATTAGCAGATTAACCAGTCACCATAATTACAGGCCTCGTGCTGCGCAAATGGCTGGTTCCGTAACGGGGAGGTTCTGCCCTTCTTCTCTTCCCCATTGTAGAACCCTCCGCAGATCCCCTCACCCCACCCCTCTCCTGCTCTGCTTTTGGTCCATGGGTGGGTTTCCGAAGGTGTTTCTATAAATCAGCAGAGATTATTTGGATACATGGATATTAGTGCCGACATGTGAGACAAAGCATGCAGCTGAGACCTAAGTTTAAGGCTTTTGCTTGAAGCATTCTTGGTGGTTGGGTTTGTTTGTTTTTTTAAACAGGAAGAGCAGCAATCCCAGTTCCCTTTGAAATCTTGACCTCCTGGGAGAACTTAGAGAGACCCCAGTGAATCAACGACCCCAGTTGGTTGTCCTCGGCTCGAAAATCCCAAATGTGCTTCAATGAAAGCATGGAGAAAATGGGCCTACAGCCCCTCCTGGCATTGGACTGTCTAGGGGGGAAGTTGGCTGATCGCTGCTTCAAAGTTCTTCAACAACTGTGAACTGTGAGGCCATCAAGACGTCCCATAGGCTTCACTGCAAAAGTCCATCCCTTCATGCAGGACACCTGTGGCCATCTAGGCTCCATGGATAAAAATCCCTCTCCTTAAACTAGAGTGTATGGTGATCAGACATCGCAGAGAAGACATTGGCACAGCCATCAGCAGAACACAGGTGTCAGGGGGAAAGGGGTGGGCAGTTACCTGGTTCTTTCCCAGTGCCCGACGGTAAAACTTCCAAAGCTCCATTAAACAAAAAAGAAAGGACGGAGAGAATAAAGGAATAAATACTTGCTTTTCTCCAGGTGTTTCGTGTGTGTGTCTCAATCAAAATTGTCACAACCCTCCTGGCCAACAGTTACATCAACGCAAAAGTTCCTCCTTGGTTTGTTAAGCTCGAGAAAACAAAAACGCTGCTGCTTCTGTCTCTTTATGAACAAGAGTTTTGTCCTCACGGCGGTGCAGTAGTGAGAGTGCCTGGGGCTTTGTTCGTTTCTTAATACACTATCACCAAAGTTGAGGTGTTCTTTGCATTTGCAATAGCGGCTTAAGCTGGCATTTTTTCAAGCGATTTGTTGTTGATCATTGGTGCTACCATGGGGCTGGGAACGTAGTTGAAGGGAGTCACCCGGGCGGATCTACTCGGAGAGCTGTGCCTACTGGAGGGGAAGCTCCCAACAGAGCCAGATGGCCCTTCGTGGCCGAAGGAGATGGGCACGGTGCCCTTGATCGAAGTCAGGCACTCTGTCTCGCTCTTGGGCATCTCCCGGGTCTCCAGCGTTGGAGAGGTGCTGGAGTTGGTCTTGGTGGTGGGGTAGTCCTCAGTTTGCACCACAGCATCACTGGTTTTCCTCTGGATGGGGATCTGGGCATTGGGAGTCTCCTCCTCCAGGGTGCTGACCAGAGGCAGGGCTGAGGAAGGCAGGGTGCTTTTGAGGATGTGTGGGATGTCTTCGTCTCGGATCCTTCTCCAAGTACCCTTCATCATCGCCATCTGCTGCTTGTCCTGCTGCCCCGGGTTCCCCACTGCAGGATTCGGGGTTCGCTTGGAGGCCTCTTGGCTCTTCCTTCTCCTGGCTGACGACTCGGAGCAAGAGGACAGGACGGAGGAGGGGCTGCTGGTCCTCTTGATGATGCTGATGTTGGGGGAGGAGGAATACCTCTTGAAGGGCTCAGGCGAGGGGGTGTTGGTCTTCACAGGCAGCCGGGAAGGGCTCTCGGAGCTGGTCCTCCGAGGAGGCCTCTCACTGGGAGAAGTTTTGTTGTTGGCCGGGGTCCTTGAGATGACTGGCCTCTGGCTGGTCACCACCGGCTTGGCCACCTTGAGCTCTTCGCACCTGGAGGAGCACAGGAACACAGCTGGGAGGCCTGGCCTGCTCCTCTTGGGGGAAACGCTCTGAGACAGCGAGGACATGGACTCGCGGGAGGAGAGTTCGGAGCGGTGCCTCATGATGAGGCTAGAGGACTCCTTGATGAAGGTGAGCTGCCTCAGGAAGCCAGACCGGTCTGACTCGCTGCCGCTGGACCTGGCCGAGGACATCCGCACCAAATTGAGCCGGGCGGTGGGCAGGATGCCCTTCCCGTTGCCTTTCAGCTTAGGGCTGCCCACGTGCTCTTCCAGCACCGGCATGGAGCTCCTGGCCGGCAGCATCTTCTTGTTCGGCTTCTGCATGAAGGGGATGCGGACGGGGGATTTCTGGGTCTTGTGCTGCTTGGTGGCTGGGGATTTCTGGGGGGGCGCTTTGGGGGCGGAGCCTGTTGGGGAGCTCCTGCCCACCTTCACCCCCTGAGACGGCAGCTGCTTGTTGAGCTGGGAGGGTGACGTTAACTTCTTCTGGGTGGGCTGGGAGGGGGTGGAGGTCCTGGAGGAGCCCGAGGACGGGGGCTTGGTGATCCTGGCGGGAGGGGTGGCGCTCCTCTTGGGCAAGGTGAGGTCGGCCATCTCTGAGGCCTTCCCCAGCCTGTGAAGACTACGTGACCTCTGCTGGCTCAGGGTGAGGTTTTGGATGGTGGCTTCGGGCTTAGTTGTGGCTGTTTTCTGTGGGGTGGACCTGGGGCTCGGGGAGTCCTTCACCGCGCTGGGCACGTAGATCACTGTCCTGCCTCGGAAGACCACTGGCAAGTTCGACATTGGCTTCTGCTGGCTTACATGTTTCTCCGCCCTGACGTTTCTGCCCCCGGCGTCCATCACTTTCTTGCTCTCCTGAAAGGCCATCGCATGGTCTCTCTTCTCCACCTCGCGGCCTACCCCACTCCTAGCCCGCTTCTTATCCTTCCTGTCCAGGGACAGCTGCAGGGTGGGGCCGACAGACAGCCCTGACACGAAGGAGAGGATGGAGTCAGACTCCGAGGAAGGCTCCCTGGAGAGGGATGCTGCGGCCTGATGCAGCCACGTAACGATGGAGTTGGCGCCTTCTTGGATGGCCTTCCACTCGACGCTGTCCAGGTCCGAGCCTTTGTCCGACACCATCTCGTCCGCTGGATTGTGCCTCGGCTCCGGCTTCCGCTCCTTGCCAGCGGCGCTCTTGGGGTTGGCACCTTTCAGCTTCTGCTTGTGCTCGGCGTTCCTGCGCCGAGCGGAGTGCCGCCTCCTCCTGGGCAAGGCGGAGCCGATGCACTTCTGCAGCAGGTCGTCGTCCGAGGTGAAGCTCAGGGAGCTGGGGGAGCTGTCCCTCTCTCTGGCTAAGGCCCTAGAGGCCGCACTCTCTTGCATCCGGCTAAGGGTCAGCTGCCTGTTGGCCTTGTACAGGGTTGTCCGCTCCTCGTGGTCACAGAGGTCGATGTCACTCAGGGAGCTCATGGAAGAGCTGAGGGAATAGCAGGGCGGCGTCTCGTCCACGATGAGGTTGTTGTGGAGTTTGGCGGCCATCTTGGTTTTGGCCTGCAGCAGCTGCCTGGAGCTTTGCCCCGGCTCCTTCTTCGGGGCATTGCTGCTCCAGCGTTCCTTCTTCTGAGCCAGGGCAGGGCTAGCCTTCCTCTTAGGCGAGTCTCTCCGCACCTCCAGCAGGTCGTCGGAGTCGTTCTCATAGAAGCAGTAGACGGCCTCCTCGGTCGGCGTGGTGTGGCATAGGGACTGAAAGGCCATGCCCCCGGGGGCACTGTCCTCACAGGGAGCACCCTTCCTGGGGGGGACGCCCTCCGGGTGGACCCCCGCCCTGCCAAAGTCCAGCTCCAGGTTGGGTCCATTCTTCAGGGGAGGTAGCCCTCTCTTCACCTCAGCTGCTTGGCCCCTGCCTGTCTGGACAGGGCTGCCATGTCTCGACCCGCCCTTCTGCTGGTAGGCCGTACTCATCTTGGTGGGCGTCGAGGAGTTGGAAGCTGCTTTCCTGCCTGGCGCGGGACTCAAGCTCCCTTGCTCACGGTGTGCTTCCATTTTGCGCCCCATCGGTGGCCCCGCCACTTCCTTCCTCTCCAGCCTCTTCCCGGGGCCACGCTTGTGGTCAACCTCCTCCTTCAGCGGGTACTGGAGGGTCTCGTCGCTCAGGGAAGCGGCGCTGGAGAAGTTGATGGGGGTGCCTTCTGCGGAGTCGGTGAAGGAGTCGTCATCCTTGAAGAGGTCCCGGGCGGCAGGTCGCAGGTGTTTGGGGACGCCCCAGTTCGAATGGGTGGGCACCAGCATGTAGACCGGCATGTGCAGAGCCTTTTTGGTCTGAGGATTCAAGACCTGGCTGGGCAGGCCGGAGACAAGGGAGGTCTTGACCTTCCTGAAGCGGGAAGGCATGGCCGAGTTGATGCATTCCTTCAGGATCTCAATATCATCATCTGAGTTGAGCTCTGGACGCTCCAGCTTCCTCTTGCCCTCCCCGAATCTCTCTTCCCGCCCGTCCTCCTGCTTCTCGTGTGCCACGAAATTCAGGCTGTTCCTCTCGGGGAAAGGCGGCATAAGCTTCAACTCCACGTCCTTCTGGATGTAGTGCTCGTGAAGGGGCAGGGCACTTAGGCTGGAGGCGCAGGAGAAGTTCTCGTTGGGTTTCTCCACCGTGAAGTAGATCATGGAGTCCAGGTCTTGGGGCAGCTGGAAACGCTCCTTGAAATCCGTGATCTCCATGAACTTCTTGACGTTGTTTTCCCACTGGATGTTGAACTGGCTGGTCTCCTTCTCCGGCTGGGATCCCAGTTCGAACAGGGGCGTCTTGCTGCGGCTTGGGGGCATGGTCTGACCGGGGCTGTCCGGCAGCTCGCTCGGGCTGATGGTGCCACTGATCATCTCACTACAGGGGTCACTCTGGATGGAGCTGGCAATGGATGGGCTTTCAAAGCTGCCCAGGGAGCTGACCGAGCTACACCGGCTCATCACCAGAGGGGTCTCCTGAATGTAGTTCTCCGAGGAGCTGGACGGGGTCAGGTCCTCGTGCCGGGACGGGGAGGATTCCCTCAGGAAGATCTTGTCACGCTTCTGGAAGGGGATGGCAATGGGTTGGGAGATCCTTCCTGGCGTGGCCGGGCCCAGATCCGCCGCCTTCACCTTCTCCTGTCTCCTATCACAGGCCTCGGCCTGCTCTACGTCACCTTCAGCCTCGGCGCCCTCCTCCACCTCGATGATCTCCAGGGAGGAGTCGCTGTCCACCTCGTTCTCGCTGTGGCTCTGCCCGTCCAGCACGTTGTCAGCGGAGGAGAGGGAAGAGAGGGAGCTGCACCGGGAGAAACAAATGGGGGTGTCCTCCACCGCGTACTTCTGGACTGATTCCTGCTCCACCGGGGCCGGCGTGTGGGCAGCCAGCTTCTCTGGGATCTTGCTCAAGTTCTC
Organism: Platysternon megacephalum; assembly: GCA_003942145.1. Lineage (NCBI taxonomy): Eukaryota > Metazoa > Chordata > Testudines > Platysternidae > Platysternon > Platysternon megacephalum. The sequence continues at coordinate 4,000,230 of QXTE01000096.1, forward strand.
GGCCGTCTGGAGAAGCCCCGTGGGGAGCCAGGCCTGCTTCCGGCCTGGGAGAGTTGGGTGGTAACTAGCACCCGAGAGCCCCACGGCGCCAGGGGCCGGGCTGCTCTTGGCCAGATTCTCCAGCAGGGGGACATGCTGGTAAGAAGGGGAGAGTTTGATGGTGTGGACCTGAGGGTCGGGAGAAAGCTCATTGCCCAGCTCCTTCTTCCACTCAGGCTCCTTCTCAGGGGCGTTGGGGCTGGGGAACGTCACTGCTTTCTTAGCCCTGTCATGCGTCTCTCTCGGTTCCAGTTTCTCCGGCTCGCCAGACTCTTTGGCCTTGACCCCCGGCTGCTCCATCCTCTCAGGCCTGTGGACGAGGATGTTCTTCAGATCCAGCCTGCTGGGCCGCTTCTGGTATCTCTGCAGCTCCTCCTTGTAATCTAGGAAGGAGGCCCTGGTGCAGGGCTTCATGTGCTCCTTGGTGCAATAGCCGTCACTGGTGCTGCCGCTGTTCAGGCTGTCGTTGGACAAGCTGGTGTAAGCCTTCTTCAGCCTCAGGAGGGTGTGGGCCCGGCTCAGGTTCTCCCGCTTCACGAAGCTGCTGGCATCCGAGAGGCGGCACGGGGAGCAGGATTGGGCCCGGGCCTCGTGGACCTCATCAGAGCCGTACTGCCAGTCAAGGCAGTGGTCCTCCGAGCTCAGGCTGAAGCTGTCGTCCGAGGAGGTGTGGAGGGTGGAGATGTCCTCCACCAGCTTGTCGATCTTGGCCACCGTGGTGGAGATCTTGTTGGCCAGCTTCTCGGCCGCCAGCGACACCTCATCCTCGGGCAACGGCAGCTTCTTGGGCTCGGCCGGCTTGCTGCTCTCGTCCTTCTCAGGCTCCGGGCCCCTCCTCTGGGTGATGGCTCTGGGCAAGGCCTGGCCCTGGAGGAAGGAGGAGTTGAGGAACATGGAGAGGATGGAGGTGTTCCCGGTCTCCGCCCCCGCCGAGACGTTGGGCACCTCGTCGTCGTCGAAGCAGCCGGAGTCGGAGGCGTAGTCCTTCGCCAGGCTGTCCATGTGCCTCAGGGGCTTCTTGAGGCTCTGCTTCTCCATGGTGTCGAAGGCCTCCGCCAGGTGCTTAGCATCCAGCTCGGCCTCTAGCGCCTTCTGCTTCCTGACGTAGAGCGAGGGCATGCAGGAGCCCGGGGAGATGACGGCGGTGTCCTTGTACTTGAGGGGTCGGTTGGTGAGCAGGTTTCGGAGGGCAGCGGCGCTGCCCATGGCGATCATCTTGTGCTTGGAGTGGATGAGGTTGCGCAGCATGCTGACCGCCCCCAGGTCCCACAGCAGCTCCTGGTCTTTGGGGCTCCGGGCGGAGAGGTTCCAGAGGGTCCCGCAGGCGTTGCTGACGATGGTGAGGCTGTGGGATTTGAGGTGCTGCAGCAGGGTCTGCAGGCAGTTGTGGTCCCGGAGCACTTGCCTGTAGGACATGGATCGACCCTCCATTAGAATCACCCCGCTTTGAACATCAGAGAGTTAATAAACAACACCACCACTTTGCCCTCCTCGGCTGCCCCCCGTCACAGGATCTCAAAGCGCCTCAAAATCCTCCAGTTGATCCACCCTCGCAGCAGCCCCATTCTACCGGGGGGCAGCTGAGGCATAAAGGGGGGAAATGACTTGCCCAAGGTCACACAATGAGTCACCAACAGAGCAACCCAGGAGTCCTGACTCCTAGCTCCCCCCACAACCCACTGGACCCCATTCCCCTCCCAGAGCTGGGAACAGAACCCAGGAGTCCTGACTCCCAGCTCCCCCCACAACCCACTGGACCCCATTCCCCTCCCAGAGCTGGGAACAGAACCCAGGAGTCCTGACTCCCAGCTCCCACCACAACCCACTGGACCCCATTCCCCTCCCAGAGCTGGGAACAGAACCCAGGAGTCCTGACTCCCAGCTCCCACCACAACCCACTGGACCCCATTCCCCTCCCAGAGCTGGGAACAGAACCCAGGAGTCCTGACTCCCAGCTCCCCCCACAACCCACTGGACCCCATTCCCCTCCCAGAGCTGGGAACAGAACCCAGGAGTCCTGAATCCCAGCTCCCCCCACAACCCACTGGACCCCATTCCCCTCCCAGAGCTGGGAACAGAACCCAGGAGTCCTGAATCCCAGCTCCCCCCACAACCCACTGGACCCCATTCCCCTCCCAGAGCTGGGAACAGAACCCAGGAGTCCTGAATCCCAGCTCCCCCCACAACCCACTGGACCCCATTCCCCTCCCAGAGCTGGGAATAGAACCCAGGAGTCCTGACTCCCAGCTCCCCCCACAACCCACTGGACCCCATTCCCCTCCCAGAGCAGGGAACAGAACCCAGGAGTCCTGACTCCCAGCTCCCCCCACAACCCACTGGACCCCATTCCCCACCCAGAGCAGGGAACAGAACCCAGGAGTCCTGACTCCCCGCTCCCCCCACAACCCACTGGACCCCATTCCCCCCCCAGAGCTGGGAATAGAACCCAGGAGTCCTGACTCCCAGCTCCCCCCACAACCCACTGGCCCCCATTCCCCTCCCAGAGCTGGGAACAGAACCCAGGAGGCCTGAATCCCAGCTCCCCCCACAACCCACTGGACCCCATTCCCCTCCCAGAGCTTGGAATAGAACCCAGGAGTCCTGACTCCCAGTCACTTCCCCACTTCATGCCTCAGTTTCCCCATCGTAAAATGGGCACAATGAGCTTTGCAAAGTGCTTCGGGATCTTCTGGCGAAAGACCTGACGAAGAGCGCACAGTATTTACGAAAACCCAAACAATCAACGTAACGCTCCCGGGATGGTAAGGTTCCCCGAGGCACCATGAGTCTGTTCTATGGGGGAGGCACACACCCCAGAGGGGGTACGCAGAGCTGCCATGAATAATATTAGCATCTCATCAGGGATAGCCGACAGCGACAGCACATCTTGCTGCCCTTATACTCAGGGGCCAGAATGGATCCAAGGCAGCTGGGAATGACCCACAGCCCCTCCAGATCCCACCCACCGACCAGCACCGCGCTTTGGGGTTGGGGGAGGGGGGGACTTGGGAGCAGCGAGAGGATCAGCGCTGGGTGTATCAGCTGCCCTCAGGGCAAGGCTGACCTGTAATCCTCCCGGGTGGCGATCAGGCTGGACACGTTTCTCAGGATGCCTCCTCCGCTCTCGATGATGGCCAGTGAGTTGCTCTGGCACTTGTAGGTGAGGGTGCTCACCAGGAAGCCCAGGGCGCCCTGCACCAAGCAGATGGCGGCTTTGTTCTCGGTGCTGTGAGCGGACAGGTTCCACAGGGCGCTGAGGACACTCTTCAGGGTGGATTCCTAGCCAGGATAAAATCACCGTCAGCGTCCCTCTAGTGACAGGGCCTCTTCATAGCTGTGAGTGCATCTGCTTTGCACGCACACCCCGCCGCCATTTGCACACTCACCGTAAGCATGCTCACTCCGTGCATGCCACGGCAACGTTTGCACCTCCAGCTCACTGTACACATGCATGCCATCCCCTATGTACATGCTTATAGTGAGCGTGCAAGCCATCAGCTGCTCTGTGCGTGCAAGGGCAGCGTTTGCACATGCAGCTCATTGTGAGCACGTAAGCTGTCCCCCGTTCTGTGTGTGCGCAAACGCAGGGTTTGCACACGCAGCCCAGAGATCAGGGCTCGCGCCTCTTACCTTGGTGGCGCGCAGGGCGCACTGCATCAGGCCGGTCACGCTGCCCACCTCACGCAGGATCTTCTTGCTGTTGATGTCTGCCCTCCAGGAGAGGTTCCGCAGGATGCTGGAGACCACCTGGGAGGGACGAGATGAGGATGTTCACACACAGGGAGGGACATGGCCAGATTCCCGTGCTCAGCCCACCAGAGCGGTCAATACAGGACCGGAGCAGTTCGGTCACAGCCCAGCAGAGGGCAGCATCATGATCCTCTTTCACCCCATCCGCCCTGCCACCCCAAGTCTCCCAGCCCCAGCTCCTGGCTTGGCGCTCTCAGCAGAGGGGATCTATGAGCAGCTCCTGGGCCCCTTCCGATGATTCCAGGGCCCGCAGTGGAACAGCCAGGCGGGATGAGCAGCAAGGACTCAGCCAGCCTGCTCCAGCAGGAGCAGGAACCGGAGAATCCTGCACCCAACAGCACACGCTGGTCCTGGTGAAAGGCACCAAGTCAGGGACCGGGCCGGGCTTTGCCCTGCAATACCAGGCAGCCTCGCCATGCGGCGCTGGGCGCCAAGCCTGGGGTATCCAGAGTTACCTCGCCTAGCCGTGCGTGAGCGCCCTCAAGGCACGTGGGGACCTGGAATAACCCAGGCCCTGTGCAGCGGGCAGTAGTCAGCTACATGTGCCCAGGGGTATGCCGTGGCTCAGTGCGCATGGGCACGACCGCCCAAGCGTCTGCAACAGCCCCGGGAGAGCCAGCGCTCGCCTACCTGGTGCAGCTCCTCGCTCTCGGAAGCCAGCTGGGCCACAATGGCCTGCATGCAGCCCCGGCGGGAGGACAGAGTCGCCTGCCAAGGGGAAGAGATGGGGGGTCAGATCCTGCACACACGCACCCCCAGTGCAGCCCGCGGGGACACCAGCGCCCCTGCCAGTGTTGGAAGGGACCACAGCTGGGTCACCCAACGCCCTGAAGCTTAGAGCCAGCTGAGATCACTGCTCCCCAGGCCCATTCCCTGACCTCTCCCCAGGCCCCTGGGCCCCATCCCCATCAGGATCCCTGCTCTATCTGCATTCCCCTAACACCCCTGTCCCGCCCTCACCCCCAGGTCTCTGCTTCCCAGTCCCTGCCCCTGGGTCCTCACTCCCCTCCCCCTCGTGCTCTCCCCAAGCCTTTTTATCCCCTCCCCCGACTCCCCTGACCCATCCCCAGGCCCCCACTCCCCAACCCCAGGGTCCCTGCCCCATCTTCCCCTGACGACCTCCCCTCCACCCATCACCTTCCCAAGTCCCCGACCCCCCGGTCTCCATTCCTCGTCCCCCCAGACACCTTTCCCAGCCCCCCCCCCACCCCGCACCTTGTTCACCACGTCCCCGAAGGTGAGGTTGGTCAGCGCCATGCCCGCGTATCTCCTCAGCGCCAGGTTCAGAGGGTCGCTGGTCATTTTGTGCATCTCATAATCCACCTGCAGCAGCTCAGCCACGGCCTGGAGACCACCTGGGGGACGATCCGGGTGGGGGCGGGGGGGGGGTTACAGAGATGGACAGGCCCAGCCAGGCACTGCGGGGGGACAACCCCCCTGGTTTGTCAGTGAGGGGGTGGAGCTGGGGTCAGGATGCTGTATTCCCAGCCTCCTCCCATGTGTTCCCCTCAGGCACCCACCCCACTGCCAGGCTGTGCCATGCAGGAGGGGCTCGCTCTGCCCATGGCATGGGGCCCAGCAGCCCCCAGGGACTCTAACCCGTTGAGTCGTGTCCTCTGCACTCCCTGCCCACCCGGGGATGGGGGAGCAGAGCCGAGATCCCTCTTGGGGCCGCCTGCGGCTTACCCAGCTCGTTCATGGCCCGCCTGTACTCCTCGTCGAAGGAGAGCTTCATGACGGCGCAGGTGGCCTGGCAGATCTGCGGCTCAATGGGCACCGGCACTGCAAGGAGAGCGGAGATGAGCGACGCCAGCCCGCTGAGCGGCACAGGCCACGGAAGATCCCAGCCCAGCCACGGATCCATTAGCCGTCGGGATCCCCAAATCCCAGCGAGGCGGGAGGGGACGGGGCTGTTTTCCCCATCAGAGAGGATCTGTTTTGCTAACGGGACCAACAGACTCTCTAGGGCCAGTCCGCCCGGGGATCAGAACCAGGGGAGAGACACCTGTGCTTAACCATGCCCTGCGCGCGCTCCCGGCACCCCTCCATCATGTGTGTGCACCTCGCATACCTGTATGTAGCCATCCCTGCACACACGCCTTCACTCACAATCACACATGTGCACTGACCCCCACACGCACACACCTCTGGGTGCACACACTCAGCTACACACCGACACCCACCCACACACCGAGACACACACACTCAGCTGCACACCGATGCACACACACACCCCGACACACACCGTGTGCATACACACACACACTCAGCTGCACACCGACACACACACACACACACTCAGCAGCACGCCAGCATGCACAAACATGCTTGCAAACCGCCCCCCTCCACCCCACCCCCCGCATACACATGCTCTCTCAAAGCAGAAGCATCAAGATCAGGTGTCCCCTGCTCCCTGTGTGTCCCCCCCCACTCCGCTAGGAGCAGCAGGCCCTGGCGCCCCCTGCTGGAGACAGCGTCACCCTTCCCTACCGGCGCTGCCCTCGGGGCCCTTGCCCCCGTCTTTGCTCTGCATCTGCAGCCAGTCCCAGCAGGTCTCCGAGTAGGAACGGATCTGCTCCAGCACATGCAGCACCCGCATCTCCTTCTTGGCCTGGCCCTCGTCGGGCTGCGAGAAGATGATGTTGTGCAGGGCAGCATTGGCCCGCATGCGGGAGTCCTTGCCGCTGCCGGGACTCTGGGGGCCTCCCGGCTCCCTGTCCGTGTCGTGCAGGATCTGGATGAGGAGTGGGAGGCAGCCGGACTTGCGCATGGCCAGGCAGCTCTCCTGCGAGCTGGACACGGCCAGCAGGGTGCGGGACATGTCGTCCTTGTCCCGGGTGGCCAGCATGGACAGGAGCCAGAAGACCACTTCCACCTGCAGAGCACGAGCACCCAGTGGGTTACACTGCACCCCACCCTGGCCAGACCCCAAGGCACCAATCCTGCTGCACTGTACCCTCTAGTGCAGAGGTCCCCAAACGGTGGGGCGCGCGTGGAGGAATGTTCACAGCAGGGGCCCAGGCCAGCCCCCACGGGGGGCGGGGAGGGAGCCCTGCCCCCACCCCCAGCCCCCTTACTCAACTCCAGGGAGGGGGGGGGTGTGGACAGGAGTAGGAGGGGGCACAAGGTAAAAAGTTTGGGGACCACTGGGGTCTATTCAATGGTGGGCAAAGTGAAACAGACAAGAGACAGGTCAATTTCACTCAGCAGCTGCCAGTGTAGAACCGATGAATGAAATTGTTTTTAATTGTTCACTTTATTAATGTGACTTCATAAGTAAAGTTTTATGAATGAAACAACATTCATTCATAAAACCGGTTACCCCAATAACTGGCTAATTGACAATTAAGATGCTTGTTAAGAGCCACAGCTGTTGGGTCAGCTGCCTTTGTAAGTTTCACTATCAATCCAAATCCTGCTTAAATCACTGAGACTTGCACAGTATTGTAACTTCTGTTCACCATTTATTACACTTGCCTACATTGTAACTTCTCTTCACTGTTTGCCATATTGTAATTCAAACCCCATTTTAAAACGCTGACTCCATTTTGTAAAAGCTGGCTCCAACCTTCATTTTTGCAAACCCTGCTGTAACCTTATCAGTTTAGTTTAGATGTGTGAATGAGGTATGGATGGATGATGGAATCAACCTCCAGCCCCAGCCTGTCCTGATGAAATAGAGTTCAAACACCAACGGCTGAAGATGCAGACAAGAGCCCTAACAAAGTAAGAAGAGTCCACCCTAAAAAGAAAAGGTACAATAGAAGGAAGATCAAAGCCAGGTCCCAGGCTGAAAGTCACATCTGCAATTGACGGGTGATCAATCACCAAACCCAGAGGCAGCGTGACACAGCAAGACCTATAGACTCTGGATTCAAACTACAGCCTACAAAAAGGATGGGTGAGATGGAAGACTTTGGAGGGTAACATTCTGCTGCCAACATGGAAGGGCATCAGTGCATGCCCAACAGAGACCCAGCCCTTCCTTGTGCCCGGCTTTCCTGGCCAGTTAGCCGCCACAAGCTACGAACCCAAGCTGCAAAATCAAGCCACGAACTCAAGCTATGTTCAGGACTGGTAACTATGCAGCAGCTGCAGAACATCTGATGGATGTGTGTGTGTGTGTGAATGTGTATGTGTGTGTATAGGTATAATGTGTGTGTATAAGGATTAAGATATTAGTTATTGGTCATAAATCAAATTGTTATTATAATAAATGTGGCATCTTTGTCTTCCCCCTTAAAAGATCCTGTGTAGTTTTGTCTGTGTTACACCAGTCACCTCTGGTCACCCCCGGACAAGCCTGGGGCAGGGGTTAATCCTTTAGGTGTGGGGAACTGGGGCACAGAGGGGAGGCTTCCTGACTTGCCCAAGATCACACAATGAATGTCCTCTAACCTTCTCAGCATCTTGGGCCTCATTCTCCTCTAACTCACCTCGGTGGAAATCACAAGCGACCCCCCTGAAGTCGGTGGGTTTACACTGGTGTACAAGTGACGCAGGAACAGAATCAGGCTCCCTGCTTGCTTGGGGATCTAAATCTCAAGCCCTTTCCTGGTGCAATTAAACCAAGAAGCAACATGAGACCCCCCTCCCCGCTCCCCGAGCGGTGCTGGGGGAAACGTCGAATCAAATACTGGGGTCAGAGTGCACAATCTGAATAGACGTGTGTAGAAACTGGGTAGCATCCCTTTAAATAGGTTGCGTGCCTGCTGCTGGCACTCACTGTCTTCTGTGTTCCTGAAGCCACCAGAACCCCGTCAGAGCAGCAAGGTGTGAATGCAGCTAAGGCTGGCGAGTTGTATCTAGTCAGCACACGTGGTTATCTGGACCCCGCTGTGCCTGTGGGGTTCCTCCATTTTACATTTCTGGTGTAAAGAGCCAAAGACACAACAATAGACCAAGGGCAGGAGGGGAAACTGAGGCACAGTGCGGAGAAGTGACTCGCCCATGGTCACCCAGCAGGTGAGCAGCAGAGCTGGCAACACAAGCTCTGGGCCCAATGCCCTATCCGCTATGCAACACTGACTGGCGCCGTTCAGAGCCAGGGAAGAACTCGATTTGTTCATCTCCAGCGAGCGTCTGCGTTTCCTCCGTCAAATGCCCAAGGGATGGGGATTCTCGTTACCTTATTGTTGCTGAGGTGGCTCCCTCCCTCCTCGGGATGCGTTGGGATGTCCAGGCTCCCGTCCCCTTCCATGCCAGACAGCTTCCCACACAGCTACAAGAACAGAGAGGGGGGATGTGTAAGAACCCGTGAGCTGTACCGAGCACATCCCAGCAGCTGCAGTGTTGGGCTGGCTGGCTCTGACTAGCCCCCTGCCCTCTGAGGACCCAGCCGGCTTAACTTCATCCAAGCAGCCTCCTCCGTTCATCCCGAGCCGCTGGGAGGCCGGGCAGCAGCCGTGGTGTATGGATGGGTACAGGGGACTCGGTTCACGGAGGATTGGAAAATGCAGAGTGCTGTAATTTTATTCTCCTCTCCCGGTCTGCTTGTCCCGGTCTCTCTGTCTGTCTCCTGCATCGGGCACACATAGAGCCCAGATCAGGGGTGAGTCTTGGTGCCATTCGCCCTCTCAGAGTGTAAATTACACCCCAGTTAATTCAACTCAGCGGGCCAGACTCAGAGGGAGCGTAAGGTGGATGACATAACCAGAGCCTGCCAGAGCTAACCACAGGAGTCTCTGCAGCGTCTGTAGCTGGGGCAGTGACAGACTCACATCCCCTGTGGATCGGACATGGAGGGGGACCCGCGACACACTGATCAGTGGGTTCAGCATAGGGCGTGAGCGGGACTTGTACGCTGGAGGCATGTGTCACACCAGTTTTCATGCCCTTAGATATACACGAGACCCAGTTCTGCTCCGCGAGAGGCCGGCAGCAAAACCCATTTCATCTGAAGAGGCCAATCTACCCGCCCCAATACCACCTCCATCAGCAGCTCGTTCCAGGCAAGCAAACTCTCCGGAAATTACTAAGGGACCCTGGCTCTGTCCAGACCTGCTCTCAGATCCAAGTGTGCTCCAGAAAGACACCCAGCAAAGCGCCAGCCGCCTTCCAGGGGGCAGAGGGGCCCAGATAAGCCCCAATGCAGCAGAGGCTGGGAGGGGAGGAGGCATACATGGGACCCCTCGGCGTCACATAACTGGGCTCAGCAATGGAGAGAAGTTTGGGAGTAGGTTGTGCTCACTGGGACCTCGATTCAGCAAAGCACTTAAGCACTCACTTAAAATCCCATTGGCTTCCATGGTGCTTGGGTGCTTTCCGAACCGGGGCCTGCAGCCCCTGTTCTAGCCCCGGGGCAGCACCCAGCAAGGGCAAAAGTCCCAGTGACTTCAATGGGATCAGGACTGCGCCCTCTACAAGCCCTGGAGAGAGACCCCTTCAGACGGCCCCTCCAGCTCAGTCCCGAGCTGGCTCCTTTCGCCAGCACTAAACGGAGGGATACGGAACTGGAGGTGTCAGTGAACGGGGTGCTGGGTTGCAGGAACGCTGGGTGACTGTGTAATATGCAACATGGATTTTCCTATGAGGCCAATGCAAGCTTCAGCATCTTCGCTGCACAGGGTTTTGCTAGGCCTTGCATGTAGGGTGGCCAGTTTTGGTTGGACGTATTGCTGGAGGTTTCATCACACGACATCTTAAATGATTATTCTTTAATTCCTGGAGACTCCAGGACAGTCCGGGAAGGCTGGCAACCCTCCTTGCACAGTGGAGGAAATGACTTCTGGCTACATGTAGAAGAGCCAATCCATCTCTCTACTACCATCCTTAGCGACGCATCTCCCACTCCGTCCTTGGTCCTCAATAATCCGCCCATATTAAATTATTGTAAACCCTCTCTCTCAAAGTACTTAGACAGCCCCAATCCTGTAGTATCTGAGCACCTCAAAGCCACCCTGTGAGACAGGGCAGAAATACTGTCTCCATTGCACAGATGGGAAACTGAGGCACAGAGAAGCTAAGTGTCTTGCCCAAGGTCACACACACCGTTTGTGGCAGAGGAGGGAATTGAACCCAGCTTTCCTGAGTCGTAGGGCAAAGGGCCTAGGCACAGAACTATCCTTCCTTGCTACTGACCGGCCTTATTGCAGATGTATGTAAAAAAATATGTATTGGCCAGGGATTCAAGGCTTCAGGACCGAGCGCTATGGCTCATTTCTCTTTCCAGGACAAATCCCCTTTTTAGCCAACAGTGCGATAATTGTCTTACTGAATCTAAACCGCTCCATCTTCCCAGGGCTTAGTTCAAAGCCCCCGCTGTGCTCCGGCTTTGCATGGGGTTAAGGGAGAAATTCACAGCCAGTTCTGCTATCGATTTCTTGGTGCAGAGAAAGGCTCGGGGGCAAAATAATTTGTCGCTGTACTCACTTAATCTCTGTCCCAGAAGGCAGGAGAGAGAGCACCAGTGACTGTTGGGAGCCCAGAGTAGGAATCACGTGACCTCTGGCTTTTTAAACCCAGTTCAGATGTTAATGAAACCCTAAGGCGGAATTCTGATCCCACTGAAGTCAATGGCTAAACTCCTATTCATTTTAATAGGGCCAGGATTTCATATGGGTTTAAAAACTGTTCAGAGGCTAGTTAAACTCTGGGCACTTAACCCTTAGAAAAATGCTACAGTATTATGCAGTAATTATCCCAAACACTACAGCTTCCTGCCATATTACTGAAGGATTCAGGCTTCAGGAGTCTTATTGTGGAATGCCCTAGTATTTTTAATAACATTATAGGTTTCTTATATTGTAGTATTTTTGTTTAAAAATACTATTTTTCTTATAAAACTGTGCGGGGTGTTAAATAATACTGCAATATCTTTAAAACAATATTGTAGTATTATTTCCTAGCACTACAGTATTTTTCTTTATAATCCTCTAGTATTTTTAATACAAAAGCAATAACTTTTATTGTAGAGCTGCAGGTATTTTTTCTTTAACAATTATATAGTATTTTTCTTATTACGTAATATATTTAATAAAACCATGGCATTTCCCCTTATAATGCTGAAGAATTTTTAAAGGGCTGTACTATTTAATAATACTGTAGTATTTTTTTTAAACGCTGCAGGTATTTTTCTTATGATTTAGTATTTTCTTATAATTTAGTATTCTTAATAAAAACGGTAATGTTTTTCCTTTTAATATGATAGTATTTTTGATAATACTGTACATTTAAAAATTATGTAGTTAATTTTATTCATAAAATCATGGTATTTTCCTTATAACGCTGTAGCATTTTTAATTTAGTATTGTTTAGTATTTTTGGGAAAATAATGCTGTAGCATTTCAATATTGCTGTAGTATTTTAAAAACAACACTGCAGTATTTTAATATTACTGAATCTTTTAAAATACGTGATAGTACTTTTAATATTACTGTAGTAGTTAAACATTATAATTTGAATATTAATGCAGGTTTTAAATAATACTCTCGTACTTTTATATTACTGGAGTATTTCGAGATTTAAAATAATGCTGTGGTAGTTTTGTACAGTTCTGGCAGGATATTCACCGTGAGTGGCCTTTGTTGTGGACAGTGTTAGATCTGTGGGGTCAGTAACACACATCCAGCCTGGGCAGCAGTGGGATTAATTCAGGGGTCTTGGACACATCTGTCCCCCCCCCCCAAACCCCACCCGCTCCTGACTCCCAGCATGGGGGTTGGCTCAGCCGCTCTGAGCAGATGACCCCGCGGCAGCTCTGCAGAATCCGACGCTGGGCCTGCCAGCATCTCCCCTCATGGCCTACTTCTCGTCGCCATGGCAACTGCCCATTTCATGGTGCCTGAGACACACAAAGGCCTGGCCCTCCCGCTCAGTGGGGCGGGGAGGCCTCGGAGACCCGCCTGCCTCTAGCGCAGGGATGGGCAAACTATGGCCCGCGGGCCACATCCGGGCCACACAGTCAGGGGAGGAGGGTCCGGGGGCAGGGAACAGGAGGGCGTGGATGAGGCAGGGGTCCCGGGGGGGAAGACAGGGAACAGGAGGGCGTGGATGGGGCAGGGGTCCCAGGGGGGCTGTCAGGGGGCGAGACGCGGGAGTGGTGGTGTCAGATAGGAGGTGGGGGCTGGGCGACGCCTGGCTGTTTGACGAGGCACAGCCTCCCCTAACCGGCCCTCCATACAATTTCAGAAACCCGATGTGGCCCTCAGGCCATTCTCACCCCCATGCCAAGCAGCCTCCTCCAGCATTCCCACCCTGGCCGCAGAATGAGAGCCCACACGCCCCTCATCCACCCAAATGCAGCCAGCGCTGCCATGGCCAGCGCGACTCTGCCATTGCCTGCCCAGCCAGGCTGTCCGGACACAGTGCCCAGGCCTGCGGGTGGGACACGAATTGCTCCGAAGGACGAGCACAGGAGAAATACACCCCGACATCCAGCTAGGATGGAATGAGGTCACCGGGCACCAGCTGGGGCAGAGGGAAATGCCAGAGGTGCTGCCCAGCTGCTGCCTGCCACGGCAAGGCCCTGCAGAGACCCCAGCCACCACAGCCACCTGAGGATCTCCAAGCCCTTTGTAAATACCAGTGAGCAAAGCTTCACACCCCAGCTCTGGGCCAGGGGGAGTAAAGTATCATCCCACCTGGTAGAGGGGGACACTGAGGCACAGAGAGGGGAACATGCATCAGGAGCGGGTGGCGAGCCCAGGTCTCCCCTCTCCTGGTCCTGTGTGTTAGCACAAAGGCCAGCCTTCCCTAGATAGAGAGGTGTGTGTGTGTGTGTGTGTGAGAGAGAGAGAGAGAGAGCTGGGCCTGGGGTGTGTGCGCAGGGGAGGTCTCCCCCGCGTTGGTGCAATGAGGGGTGTATGCAGGCGGAGAACGGGCACACCTGGACCGTTGGGGGGGGGGGAAGTGCATACCTGTGTTTGTAAGCACCAGCCCCCATTGGGTGCGTGTGCAATGGGTCAGTGCAGGGGAGTTTGTGGGTGACTACAAATGGCAGGTGCGAGCCCACACAAGTGTGCATGTGAGTCTGGAGCGCAGGTGTGAATGTGCGGGTGTGCACGCCTGTGGGTGATGCTCAGGGCCGGCGCTCCCATTAGGCGACCTAGGCGGTCGCCTAGGGTGCTGCTATTTTGGGGGCGCCTGCGCCCCCGCCGCCCGTAGAAATTTGGGGGCAGGGCCNATGAGTCTGGAGCGCAGGTGTGAATGTGCGAGTGTGCAGGCCTGTGGGTGATGCTGTGTGTGCCGGTGAATGAACGACACTCGCTGTGTAGACGGGTGGGTGTGTGCACGTGTGGGGGTGGCACGGTGGGGGGGAGGGGTGCACAGTGGTGTTGCACACACAGGACAGGGACTCTGCAGCTGTCTGTGGAACAGGCGGCACTAACCGCACCATCCCCCACACCTTGTGAGGTTAGCACCACTGCTCCCTCCCGCGGGGGCTGCAGCCTGAGGCCCAGCAGACCCGGCTCCTGCCCCGTTACCTGCGGCTCCGACATCTGCACCTGGTCCTGAGCCTCCATCAGCTCCTTGTCGATCTGCTCCAGGCGGGACGCTCGGATCTGCGGGGGTTTAACCACAGAGTCAGCAAGCGCCAGCCCACCGCCCCGCAATGCCTTCCAGCCGTGTCCCGTGAGGGGATGGGGCCAGGCAGCACGGGGCCTAGAGAGAGGCAGACTCAGCCACCAGGTGGGGAAGGGGGACAAAGGGAAGGGGGGGAACCCCTCTCCCAGATGAGCTACTCCCCCATGCAAAAATCAACCACCCCATAGTAGAACATGATCCTGATTCCTACCCACCCCCTATTGTCTGGCTTTGTGGGTAGGGGGGTTGCACCCTCGTCATCCCCCCCACTACCCAGATTTCTGGGGTGACGGGGGAGAGCCTGATCTCCCCCAATGCCTCCCATTGCCCATATTTTTGGGGGAGTTGTTGCTTCCTGATCCACTTCTCTCACACACACACACTGCCCCGCTTTGCGGGGAGGGCTTTGCAGTCTGATCCCTCCCATTACTTGGTTTTGCAAAGGGGGGAGGGTTGCATTACTGGGGGGAGAGGCTGAAGGGAAATAACTGGCGGGAAGGGAGCAGCTCCCCTGCCCTGACCTGAGCCCTCTGCACCATCTCGTCGGTTGTCCCGAAGCGCTCCTCCATGAGCGAGCGGATGTGCTGGGCCTCGAACTCCAGCTGCTGCCGGATCAGATCCATCTGCATAGAGAACTGGGAGGCGGGAGGACAGGCAGGGCGTGAGGGGCGAGATCCCAGCAGTCTGGCTGGCCCCACTCTACCCCAGCACAGGGTATTCCCTACGGGAGGCGCATCCCATGGGGCAAAGCGCATCCTACGGGGCAGGGGACTCGCTCAGGTCTTGGGCTGAGTCCTCAACACCCCATGAGCCCCTGGGACCTCCCAGCACCCAGGTCTGCCTGGCAGAGGAGGGATCCCTGTCGGCTCAGGTCTCGGGCTGGGCCCTGGGACCAGGGACTCACCGTCTCCACGTGAGGAAGCTCGTCCAGGCGCGTGGAGAGGCTCTGCAGCTGTGTGTAGTACCAGAGCTTCTCCTTCTCCTCCTTCTCAATCTCGCTCAGCAGGAAACACCTGAAGAAGGGGAGGGGGTAGAGGGCAGGCAGTCACGGACCCCCCAACTCCATGGACCCCACCCCCAGGGCTGAGCTGACGCCAACCCAACCCCTCCAGCCAGAAACCTCGCGAGGAGGGGGAAGAGCAACAGGAAGAGGGACAAATCCTCTAGGGGCCTCTTCACCAGGCTCTCCCCACACCGAACCCAGCTCAAGGGCTGACTAATGGCCCCTGGGGAGCATCCCGGGCCAGGGCACGCAGCAAGGTGAATGGGCAGAACGCTGGGCTGCACAGGATGCTGGGTAATGGGAGCAGCAAAGGGGCCCCTTAACCACCTGGCGAGCTAGGGCTCAGACACTGTGGTGATGGGGGCAGAATGGAGAGAGACAGACAGGCAGGCAGACACCCGGGTGCACAGGGGGACAGACAGATGGATGGGTGCACAGGGGGAGAGGCAGACAGACAGACAGAGGGACGTGTAGAGGGACAGATAGATGGGTGCACAGGGGGGGAGGCAGACAGACAGACAGAGGGATGTGTAGGGGGACAGATAGATGGGTGTGTAAGAGGACAGGGAGGCAGGCAGACAGGTGTGCACGGGGCGAGGCAGACAGACAGATGGGCGTGTAAGAGGACAGGCAGGCAGACAGGTGTGCAGGGGGACAGACAGACGGATGGGTGCACAGGGGGAGAGGCAGACAGACAGACAGAGGGATGTGTAGAGGGACAGATAGATGGGTGCACAGGGGGAGAGGCAGACAGGCAGACAGACAGACAGGCAGACAGACAGGCAGACGGGTGTGTACGTTTACCTCTCTCTGTCCAGCTCCTCCAGCAGCCTGATGGTGGCTCNTGTAAGAGGACAGGCAGGCAGACAGACAGGTGTGCACGGGGAGAGGCAGACAGACAGGCAGGCAGACACCCGGGTGCACAGAGGGACAGACAGACGGATGGGTGCACAGGGGGAGAGGCAGACAGGCAGACAGACAGACAGGCAGACAGACGGATGGGTGCACAGGGGGAGAGGCAGACAGGCAGACAGACAGACAGGCAGACAGACGGATGGGTGCACAGGGGGAGAGGCAGACAGGCAGACAGACAGGCGTGCACGGGGAGAGGCAGACAGGCAGACAGACAGACAGACGGGTGTGTACGTTTACCTCTCTCTGTCCAGCTCCTCCAGCAGCCTGATGGTGGCTCGACTCAGCTCCCCCATGCTGTCCTTCTTCTGGGGAGCGGCTGAGTGCACGGGGCTGCCCTCGGGGCAGGCGAGCTCGGGCGCCAGGGCGGGAGGCTGGAACTTCAGGTTGTAGAGGCTGGTGATGTCCATCTGCAGAGCTGGGGGGGCAGCAGGAACAAGCACACCCTTGTGTGGATGGTGCTCGGAGGAACAGCGGGACTGAGCCTTGCTAGCGGGTCCCTGGGTCTTGACCCGGCCCTGGATCACTGTTCCCCCTAGAGGATGGTTGTAGCATTGCAAGGCACCCCCAAACCAACCTCTGCCAGGATCCAGCACCTGGCCAGCCCAGCTTCAGGAGAGGGTGGGGAACCCAGGCGACGCTGTCCCAGCCAGCAGCCACTTAAAGCTGAATCCTCAGCCCCAGCAGAAGCCCCGAGGCCTGGTGACAGCTCACACAATCCCTGCCCCTCCTTTCCCCCGGGGTGAATCCCACGCACCAGGGCACAGGTGGGGCAGTGAACCAAGCCCCTGGTTGTTGCATGGTTCCATACCCTGCTTATCACACAGTCTGGTCCCGTCCACACCAGCAAACTCAGCATGGTGGGAGTGGGGAGCGCTAGCATATTATAATATGCTGTCCTGATACGCCAAATGCATTTCCCAGCAAAGTGAAGGCTGCTCACGGATCAGGTGGTTCAAACTCAGTTGGAAGTGGGCAGAGTTAAGGGGAGTTAAGTGGGCCAGCACCTCCTCATGCTCTGCTCACACTGGGAGGGGAACCGCGCAGCTGTGTTTGAACCGGATGCTGGCTGGCTCTGCCAGGGGACTCCCTTGGCACCGGGGATGGGGAAGGAACAGGGCTGGATATAGGAGCACCTGAGGTGCCAGGCTTGGAGGGTCCCGGACTCGGGGTGCTGTTTTTGTTGTTAGGATCTGTAAATCTGTATTTATTCATGCTAGCAGACAAAGTTATCGTCTTATATGACAGGGATAAATCATGCATGTAAATCGTGCATCAAAGTCATGAAAAAATAAGGTATTCAAATGGAGGCCTGGGGCAGCATTAGGTCTAGGGCCAGTTCCTCAGATAGTGCAAAGCAGGGTAGCTCCACTGAAGCAAACGAAACTGCTTGTGTGTTTAAAGCACACAGGTAGGTGTTTGCAGGATCAGGGCCTATAGGTGCAACGAAGGAGTCAGTGGATCATTGGCTCTAGATTCCTATTATTAACTGAACAGCCTAGGGTTAGAAACCCTTTGTCCCTCCCACCCTTGCAGCATGCGACTTCCATCTGTAAGTAGAGCCTGCTGCATAGTAAGGATCAGGATCTTCTCCAAGGTCACACAGGGAGTCAGTGGAAGATCTGGGAAAAGAACCCAGATCTCCCGAGTCCTGGCCCAGCAGCCCATCCGCTAGACCCTACTCCCCTCCCAGTGCTAGCAACAGAACCCAGGACCGATAACCCCCAGGACCCTGCTCTAACCACTAAATGCAACTCCCCCATCTGAGCGGGGACCAGAACCCCGGAGTCCTGGCCCCAGTCCTCCCCGCCATGCAGAACACTGGCCTTCTCGTTTCTTGGATCAAGGACAATTTATTTTCCATGTTGCCCCTGGCCCCCAGGTTCTGGGCTTCTTGCTGCATCACCCCGCCGGCCACCAGCAGCTCTGCAGGACTCCCCTTGTGCAGAACAGAACCCCACCTGCCCTCACCTCACTGGATGGGCCACCTCTTCGGGCTCACTCACCTTTCAGCTGGTCCAGAACCTCTGTCTGTCCGGAGGACACCATGACCCGGGCCTCTTGCTCCAGTTTGCCCTGAAGGTGCTTCAGGACTTCCTAACAAACAGAGGAACACAGCGCAAACAAGTCAAGCCAGCCAGGCCACTGCAGAGAAGCCAAGATGCAAATGGGCCACAGAGACGGGGCTCCCCTCTCACTCCTAAGGGGGATCCCTGCAGGGCAGCCTGGCTGCGCTCCTGGGCGGGTTGTTAACAGCAGGGATCAAACCTCCGCCTGCACCAGCCATGGCCGGCGCTGGCCCACAAGCTGCTATGCGTGGCCTAGGCATCACCAGTGAGGAACACACCACCAAGCGTGTGGGTTACACGTATGGGCCCAGGGGATGGGCAAAGAACATTAATTTCCGGGGCTCCTAGCTCAGCCCTTTTCACCAGCTCTTCCCAGCAGCAGGAGAACGAGAGGCAAAGTCGACATCTCAGCCGGCATCGCTCCAGCCATGCCAGGGGGCACAAAGGGGGAGATCGTGAAAGCACTCAGCTCCTACTGCTCTCCCCATGGTCTGACTGAAAGCACAAGCTGGGGGGGGGAGGGGGGAGGACATGAAATTAATGCCCCAGTGAGCTCTAGTACAGAGCAGACCTGATTAACCCTTTTTGAGGGGGGAGTAGGAAAAAGAGTCTTAGCTCCAGGTGGGGAAACTGAGGCACGGAAAGGGCAAATTCACTGCCTCGCCAGGGTGTAAATCTGAGCCGAATGTGGCCCAGAGAAGCACCACAACTGCCTGAGTCAAAAGCAGAGCGGGGGTTCAGAACGCTGGACCTCCCAGCTGCCTGCCCTGTGCTCTGCCCACTAGGCCCCCCTCCCGCTCCAGGAAACCCAGCTGGAAAATCACACACACACACACCCCGCACCCTGCTGCAGGGCATTGGGTGACATGCTCAGCGAGGGCTGGGCCCCGGGGCTGCCAGCGCCTTCACCTTCATGTCCGAGGTCTCATTCTCTAGCTTGGAGAGGTGGCTGGAGTTGTCCTCTAGCTCCCTGCGCAGATGAGTGTTCTCCTTCTTCAGCGCCTCCACCTGCCGCACCAGCTGGTCATAGGATGCGACGGAGCCAGACATCTTCAGCTGCTCCAGCGCCTGGGGAAAGAGAGAGACGTGGCTGCACCATGTGCACCCGGTTGTAGGTGTGTTCCAGCAGTGTTCAGCGGAAGCACCGGGGGGCTTGTGCACGGGGGTGGGGGTGGGATGCAGGTCCTGGCAGAAATCCATTGCAGATGGGCAGGGGCTCAGATCCTAGGTAAGGGGGGCCAGGGAAGTACCAGAGCAAGAGATGGGGGCCCCAGGGTGCGGCCCGGCGAGCCAGCCCCTGCCCCAGCCTAAGACAGACCAAGGCAGGGTTATTAGTCCTACCTGTCAATGGTGGACCTCAGGCCCAAAGACAGTCAGCGACTTGTCCGAGGTCGCCCAGGGAGTCGGCAGCAGGGCTGAGAACTGGCCCCAGACCTGCGTGCTCAGTGCCACAGGTGGACGTAGGAAGCAACCGTCCCTGCTCCAAAGAGCATCCTGTCTAAATAGACAAAGGCCTTGGAGGGGAACAGGAAGGGGGGTGACTTGCCCAGGGGTCACCCTGCCAGCCAGGAGCAGAGCTGGGAATGGCAGCACCCTACCCACTGAGCCACGCTGCCCTTAGGAGCCGCCCAGTGAGCTCACGTTACCCTGTATCCTTCTAGGGACCATCTCTTCTCTCACTCCCATCTCCCCAGCCGACCTTCTCCCCATCTGCTGCATCTCTCTGCCCATCTCCTCCACCCGTATTTCTGTCCACGCCTCCCTCAGCCTGCCTGCCCGTCCTCCTTGTTCTCTGCTCCTCTCGCTGCAGCGTTTTCCGGCCGAAGCTCCTGGGAAGGAACTTGGCCAAGGATCCTGCCGGGGGGACGGGGGACGGAGCTGCCGGGGCTCAGAGAGCGGCAGGCCCCAGCTGAGGGGATCCTCAGATCAGGTCACAGCTCCTTTGGGTCTCTCCTGCCTTTCCCCCCGGAAGGACACGCCCGGCTCACGGGATTCCCCTTGGCCTCAGACTGACAGTGCACCCGCTGCAGTGACCAGCACCCACTCCCCACACCGCAACTGGAAAGGGCAGCTTGGGTGCAAACCGACGCACCCAATTCAATTCCATTTCCTCAGGGCGCCTCGCACCTCTGGTCCTGCAGCACGGCTCCCTTTGAAGTCAGGGGGAGCTCTGCAGGTGGAGGTGCTTGTAGGACTCGGCCCTCCAGGAGGTGCTCAGGTTG
The DNA here is from genome assembly GCA_003942145.1 of Platysternon megacephalum. Classification (NCBI taxonomy): domain Eukaryota; kingdom Metazoa; phylum Chordata; order Testudines; family Platysternidae; genus Platysternon; species Platysternon megacephalum. Next base: position 4,020,749 of record QXTE01000096.1, read on the forward strand.
GGATTGAGGGTCAGTAGCAGAGTTGTGGAGGATGAGGGGGCAAAGCCCAGGGCTAAGATAGCAGAGGGGCTGGAGGTCAGGTAGGACTGAGGGACATTGACAGAGCTGTGGAGAGCCCAGGGCTGGGATAGCAGGGGGCTGTGGGTCAGGACTGAGGGGCACCAGCAGAGCTCNGGGATGAGGGGGCAAAGCCCAGGGCTAAGATAGCAGGGGGCTGTGGGTCGGGACTGAGGGGCACCAGCAGAGCTCAGGGAGGGGGGAGCCCAGGGCTGGGATAGCAGGGGGCTGTGGGTCGGGACTGAGGGGCACCAGCAGAGCTCAGGGAGGGTGGAGCCCAGGGCTAGGATAGCAGGGGGCTGTGGGTCGGGACTGAGGGGCACCAGCAGAGCTCAGGGAGGGGGGAGCCCAGGGCTGGGATAGCAGGGGGCTGTGGGTCGGGACTGAGGGGCACTGCAGAGCTCAGGGAGGGGGGGAGCCCAGGGCTGGGATAGCAGGGGGCTGTGGGTCGGGACTGAGGGGCACCAGCAGAGCTCAGGGAGGGGGGGAGCCCAGGGCTGGGATAGCAGGGGGGCTGGCACAGGCCACAGGTGTGTATGGATACAGCTCACACAGCAGCTGGCTTCGCAGGCCTAGCCCGTGCTGTTACTCCAATGCGCCCTCTCTTCTCTGCAGGGCCCCCTCTCGCTCTTCCCTCCCCTCCCCTTCCTCTGCAATCGCTCCCTTTTCTTTCCTCCTCCCTCCCCCTCTCCCGGCACAAGATGTGGCAGCCCAGAGCTGGGCAGCAGAGGCCCCGTCCCACATCACCAACCTGCTGCTGCCCTGGCGGACATTCCCGGGCCTGTCTCGCTGGTGGGGCAGCCGGCACGGCTCTCACCCCCGATAAAGGAGCTCCCCAAACCACGCCAGCGTGGGGCAGCTAATCCCACCCTGGATTACAACATTAGCGCCATTAGGAAGCATTTGCAAGGCAGCATTAGCCCAGCCAGGTTCCCTTAGTAGCGAGGGGATTTGCAGTTAGCCGAGCTAATGCAAGGAGACGCAGGTTTGCAGGAATCAGCTGGGCCTGCAATGTGCCAGGCAATCGCCCTGTTCCCAGGCAGTGCTGCGCTGGCAGAGCCTGGCACGTGGCACCCAGGGGGGAGACCGGGGGGGGGGGGCACAAAGAACAGGCGCCCCCCTCCCCCAGCCAGAGAGAGAACAGCACGCACAGGGGGAACGCAAAGGGTTAACTCCAAGCAGGCAATTCATCAGCCAGGCCCAGCCACCTGCCCTCCAAGGGACAGGCCCTACAACCCCTGGCCCTGCCAACTCCTAAGCGCCCCCCTGCCCCCCTCCTTCCTTCCCCCTTGATCACCCTGCACAAGCCCCCCTGAGGTGCCGACTCTCCCCCGTCCTGCTCCACTGCCTTCCCCCTTTGTCTGTCTGTCTCCCCCCAGCTCTCCTGGGGCTCTCCCCCTCCTTTCTCTTTCTTTTCCTTTGGAAGGGAACAACAAAGGAGCCTTTTCCCCATCCCACCTGCCCCCACCTTGCTGAGCCCCCTCTGCCTCACCAGACACCCCCCTCACTGCAGGCCGTCCTGGGGCAGATCAATGGTATCCGGTCTTCCGGCAGCAGCCGGGGCCAGGTGCTTCGGAGGGAATTATCCCCCGTCGTCCAGTCCCCTGCGCCCTCCCTCCCCTGCTCACCCCATATCCCACCCCGCAGCCTCCCGCCCTCCCCTCTAACCTCCAGCTCTCAGGGCTGCCCCCAGCGCCTTCTCCTGCCCCGCTGGCTCCGCGTCCCGGAGGGCCCGTCTTTGCACTCGTTACCCCGAGGGCCTGGCCGGCAGGCTGGGGGGCATCCGACGCCCTGGTGCACGCTGCATGTTCGGCCCCATCCCAGGCGCCTCATCGACGTTCGTTCACCGGGGGGGGGGCTTCCGTGATCAGCTAATTTCCTAGCAGCCCCCGCTCCACCCCCGGCATCTCCACAATCCGAGTGGAGACGGCGGTTGGGCTTTGTTTACCACGAGCGCGCGAGCGAGCGCTGGGCATGCTCGTTCCTTCACACGCTGCACGGGGGCTAGGAAAGCAGCCCCCCCCCACCCCCCCCAACTGGAGCATGGGTTAAAATTCTCCCCCAGGATTATTATTTGCTGCTGTCTCTGAGGGTGCACCCCCCTCCCTCTGCCTGGGGTCCGGCACCGCACGGGATGCCCCGGGGGAACCCTCAGAGGGGAGGAGTTGCAGGGGAGCTACCCCCACTCCAATGGGCCTCGGTCCTAACCTCAGGGGGCCCCGGCAGGACCCAAGGGGAAGTTTGGGTTCCTGCTGCCCCATTCAGGCCTTCGCCACTCTGCTGAGGGGGCCACCAAAGGGGACCCTTAGGGGTAGGTTTTCAAAAGAGCTCAGCACCTAGCAGCTCCCACTGAGAACAATGGGGCATCCCCCTCCCCCACTGAGAACAATGGGGCATCTCTCCCCCCCCCCACTGAGAACAATGGGGCATCTCTCCCCTCCCCCACTGAGAACAATGGGGCATCTCTCCCCTCCCCGACCGAGAACAATGGGGCATCCCCCCTCCCCCACTGAGACCAATGGGGCATCCCTCCCTCTCCCACTGAGAACAATAGGGCATTCCCTTCCCTCACTGAGAACAATGGGGCATCTCTCCCCTCCCCCACCGAGAACAATGGGGCATCTCTCCCCTCCCCCACTGAGAACAATGGGGCATCCCCCCTCCCCCACTGAGACCAATGGGGCATTCCCTTCCCTCACTGAGAACAATAGGACATCCCTCTCCCCCACTGAGAACAATGGGGCATCTCTCCCCTCCCCTCCTGAGACCAATGGGGTATCCCCCCTCCCCCGCTGAGAACAATAGGGCATTCCCTTCCCTCACTGAGAACAATGGGGCATCCCCCTCCCCCGCTGAGAACAATAGGGCATTCCCTTCCCTCACTGAGAACAATGGGGCATCCCTCCCTCCCCCATCAAGAACAATGGGCATCCCACTCCCGCAGTGAGGGAAATCTGGCCCTTACCGCTAACGGCACTAGTGGGTCTTTGTGACGTATCTGTTGGAAACTCAGCCGAGATCAGGACTCACTCACCCCGGTGCCACCAACAAGCCACTAGATGGTTTTCGCACAGCCTAGATTTCAACCAGAATCGCAGATGTGAGCAGCCGGGAGCTGCTCCGGTGCCCCCGAACTGAACAACGGAACAAAAATGGAACCCTAAAATACCACCCACGCACACACCCACCCACACACACCCACACACACCCACACCCACACACACACACGCTCTCTCTCTCCCCCCGATCGGGGACCCTCTACAGAAAGGTGTTGCTGCCCAGTGTGTCAGTTGAACCAAGAGCTGGGTGAATGGTTCTTTCAGCCACAACTTATTAGGATTAATTATTTTTCCCTGTGGTAGCGGCCAGGAGCCCCCGTCATGGCTCAAGACCGTGCTGCGCTAGGCGCTGTACAAACACAGAGCAAAAAGACAGTCCCTGCCCCCCAGAGCTCACCATCTCCCCAGCTGCATTCCTGGATCACCTGCCAGCTGAGGCTCTCAAGGCACTGTGCACATGTCAGTAAGCCGCGAGGAGGTAAGAGCCGTCAATGGGAGCAGGGGGTGCTCAGCACCCCTTAAAACTCAGGTCCCATGGCTAGAATTTTCCCAAGAGTGCCGGGTCCTGAGCCCTCGGAAATCTGGCCTCAGTGTCTCAAGTTGGGCACCAAAACCCAGTGGCCTCTTTAGAGGACATCAGCATGAACTACCCTAGGCCAGCTGCTGGTCCCCGCTCTAGATTTAAATCCACAGTGCCCACAACAGAGTCATTCTGGTTTTACATCCGTGTAAGTGAGATCAGAAGCCGGCCCATTGCCATTACCTTTGCACAAGCGCCTGGAAAGGCAGAGCCGTCGGGCGTGCGTGGAATGGCCAGAAGGGTCGCACCCTGGGGTCTCAGATAATGGGGAGAAAGGCATTACCGGGTATGAGTGGGCAGAGGAATAACCAACAATCATGCTGGTTGCTCAGGACTCTGCGTCTGTACTTCCCTGGGGGCCGGTTACCGTGGTAGCTGCGATGGTTTCACACAGCTCCCTGGCTCTTGCGAGAGATTTTCATGGGGGTGCAGGACCCAGCAGCTCCCAGTGTGAACGGGGAGACAGTGGGTCATAGAATCATAGAATACCAGGGGTGGAAGAGACCTCAGGAGGTATCTAGTCCAACCCGCTGCTCAAAGCAGGACCAATTCCCAACTAAATCCCCAAATGGCCCCCTCAAGGATTGAACTCACAACCCTGGGTTTAGCAGGCCAATGCTCAAACCACTGAGCTATCTTTATTGTCCTCCATGGGAGCTGCAGGGTGACATGGGCGTCCCCACAAGGGGGGGACAGCGCGAGGGGGTGATGGGCAGTTCCAGGGCTTTAATAGCACTGCGGGGTCCCCTTTGTGCTGCCCAGGCTGGAATCTCCTCAGTCTCCGTGCGTCAGGATGGGAGCCGTATGGGTCGGGCTTCGAGCGGTGACATTCCTGTTTCCCCCCAGAGCTCGTGGCGTTTGCTTGCTGCCCCTTGGCTTCGGCGCAGGGTGTCCTGGGACAGCTCGCACAAGGCCGGCAGGATGGCAGGGCAACAGCTGTGTGACGTTGTGCAGTCTATATGGTTTTATAAAAACATGATAATAAGTGAATATAATGTAACTGGAATCGTTTTATAAAAACATAAGTGAATATGTTACCCAGCAAAATAAAATAAAATGTGCAAATCTATGTCTAATCAAACTGAATACAGATAATCTCACCCTCAGAGATGCTTCAGTAAGTTTTTTCTCAGACTGGACACCTTCCAGGCCTGGGCACAATTCTTTCCCCTGGTACAGCTCTTGTTCCAGCTCAGGTGGTAGCTAGGGGATTCTTCATGATGGCTCCTCTCCCCCCTCTGTTCTCTTCCACCCCTTTATATATCTTTTGCATAAGGCGGGAATCCTTTGTCCCTCTGGGTTTCCACCCCCCCTCACTGGAAAAGCACCAGGTTAAAGATGGATTCCAGTTCAGGTGACATGATCACATGTCACTGTAAGACTTCATTACCCACTTGCCAGCACACACATATACAGGAAGACTCACAGGTAAATACAGCCATCTGCAGACAATGGTCCTGGTTAATGGGAGTCATCAAGATTCCAAACCACCATTAATGGCCCACACTTTGCATAATTACAATAGGCCCTCAGAGTTATATTTTATATTTCTAGTTTTAGATACAAGAGTGGTACATTTATACAAATAGGATGATCACTCAGTAGATTATAAGCTTTGTAATGATACCTGACAAGAGACCTTTTGCATGAAGCATATTCCAGTTACATTATATTCACTTATTATCGTGTTTTTATAAAACCAAGCTGCTTCCCCATTCTACGGTCGGTGCCCACTGAACGTCTGAGCTTGCCAGAGGACTGGTGAGTGGGCAGCAGCTCGCGTGCGTCTGTGTCCCAGCGTGTCAGCGCACACGTGTCTCCGCACGCGTGTGCCAACGCGTCACAGAGCACGGGCGTCTTTCAGGACGCGGGCACTTGCCACCGGGTCTCACGGCGGGTGTGCGTCCCAGTCTCTCTCTCGGGGTGCGATTGTGGCTCAGGGCGGCAGCGGGCAGCCCAGTCGGATTGTGCGGTTGTGCCTCCGAGCGGGCGTGCACGTGGCTAGGGGCAGCAGCGGGCGCCTGGGAGGGAGACGGCACGTGTGGTGCAGTGGCGGAGTGCGAGCGCGTGTCTGTACCCACACACATCCTGTTCCAACACCCGGACACAAGGAGGTAACAGCCACGCCCCAGTCTCCTGGCCCCTCCCTGAGCGACCACGTGAGGAACCAGCCCTGCCCTATGCCTTGGGGCTAGACTGATGTGAAGCTGCGTTAGTGCTCGGAGAGCCGGACGCTGGCGTTATCTGCCACAGCCGGATTAACAGCCACGCTCGCAACACCCTCCCCCACGGAGCTGCTCCCAGATAGGTTCAGCTCTAGGGTGGTACCAGTACACCGTGAAATGGGGATAATGCCATTTGTAAAGCGCCTTGAGATCTACTGCTGGGAGGCTCCGGACAAGCGCTAGAGAGGGTTATTCCCGCGATCCAGAGAGCCAGGCAGTAACACCAGCAGCGGCAGAAAACCCCCTGGCAGTGGGGCCAAGGCAGCAGCCGAGTACCCCTCCCTCCAGCCTGTACAACCACGCCGGACGCCCTCGCGTCTGACCCACCAGGGCCTGAGCCGGGGACCTAAACGCACGAGCTTCAGCTTGAGCTAAAGAATGAACCCTCCTAGGTGGGCCTGTAACAGACTCACCCGCTCTGTGGCTGGGGCACCCAGGGGGCACTGTCACCCACTCCTCAGTGAACTGCGCAAGGTCTCACCCAACGAAGATTTCAGGAGGGACGGGGCTAGTCTGGGTCTGAGCAGGGGGCTCCCGCTTCCCACCGGTTAGTGGATTCAAGACCGGCCCACCCAGTCTCATCCGTGTGGTCAGTCATTTAATCCTTAGGACCAGAGCTGGTGGGGAAATTCACTAGTTTTCCCCTGCAAAAAAAACACACTTCTACAAAACTCAGATGTCTTGGTTTCTTTTCTGTCTGTCTCCACATTTCAAGGCCAAAAACATTCAAGGAAAACAGACTTTTCTTTCCCCAAATCTGCTCTGTCAAAACGCCCTTTCCTGTTTTAAAACCCCTTTCAGTGGAAAAATTCCAAACCTGCTTGACTTAGGACCTATGACCCAAGGGTTTCAAACTGCTCTGCAGACATCAATGAGTTAAACCTCGCAACAGTCCTGCAGGGAAAGGTTATCATTCCCATTTGACAGAGGGGGAAACTGAGGCATGGATCAGGCTCCGAGGCAGGAGTCCTATGCTTCGATCACTTCCCCACCCTCTCCTTGCCACAACCCAGGGGTCCTGGCTCCCAGACTCCTTTGCACTAACCACTAGACTATACTCCCTCTCCAAGCCAGAAGAGAACCCAGGAGTCCCAACTCCCAGCCCTGCCTCGCTCCCCACCTCCCAGAGCCGGGCCAAAGCACCCGATTGTCCTGTCCTCGACTCCTGTGCTTTAAACACCTTCCATGCTGCCTCCCAGCAGTGCAACAGCGTCTGGTCCTCCCCAGTCCGATTGCACTTTGGGCTCCCTTATCCTCTTCCCAATTTCCTTCCCGAGCCGGCCGGCTCCCCTCAACCAGCTTTGCCAGGACACGGCGCAGGCCCCACTCGGCAGAGATAATGGGCCGAGGGCTCCTTTAAACCACAGCCAAGCCAATTCCCCACTAAATACATAAATAAGAGACAAGCCCCAATGGGAGACAAAAGGCTCCGCGGCTCTTTGAAGCCTCATGAATCTTGCGTGGTGGGCGATTCCCAGGCGATGCTGAATAAATCATGGCAATCAGGAAACGCCATGGAGATGCTGCCAACGGGGCCAGCCAATCACAGCCTGGCCAAGGCTCTCTGGTTGCTATGGTGACAGCCAATAGCACCCCAGCAGCCGGAATATAAAGGCAAAGAAGCTTTCCATTTCTTTTCCTGGGCTCTCGACCATGCCATCAAATATAGATGCACGCGTGCTTGTTAATTCCAGCTCCATCCTGGGTTTCTGGGCCCAGCTCAAGACAAGAACAGTCCGTGGTGAAATAAAAAGCGAGGGTCGGCGTTGGGAAAAGGAGAAGGCGGGTGCCGATCAGCCAGCGTCTTCCCTTGCAAAGGGACAAGCTCCCCCCAAACCTTCAGGGACTGGGGCAGCTTTTATCAAAGTCTTTACTCAGGTTGCAAGCTCTTCGGAGCAGGGACTGTCTCTCACTGCGCGTATGTACAGCCCCTAGCACAATAGCCTTCTGATGCCTGGCTGAGACTCTGGGTGCTACCGTAATGCACATCATAGAAGGATGTCAGCATGCAAAACTCCTCCAGCTACTAAATGCATGAGGCTATTAGTAGAACCAGGAATGCTGATCTAAAGCCCAGTTTAGCTCTTTGGGGCAGGGACCGTGTCTTTGTTCTGTGTTTATACAGGACCAAGCACAGAGACCCAATGCTGCTGTCTCACTTTACACACACAAGCTTCAGAGGGAGCAGGATCTAGCCGAGCGGTCATTAGGTTGACATAAAGCAGATGGGTCTGAGTAAAAACCAGTTCAGTCCTTCTCCTAGTTCCACTCATAATACCCGCCTATTATGTAGTGCTTTCAGTCATTAGATCTCAGAGCACCACCTTAGAGATGGGGAAACTGAGGCACAGAGAGGGGAAGTGATTCACCAGTGGCAAAACTGGGACTAGAACTAAGGTCTCCTGACTTCCAGGCTCTATCCTCCAGACCACATGGCCGCCCTCCAGCTAATGGGGTTTGATGGCCAGGTGCAGACAGGGCTGTAAGCGGGTTGCTAAGAAACCCAATCAGGAAATCATAAAGACCTTTCCGTTAAAGGAAAATTGGGGGGAGGGACGGGACATTTCTCCTCCTTGGCACGGGGACTCTTTGGCTGAGTGATGCACTCGGAGCACCCATGGGCATTAGAAACCGACAACAAATAATAGAACGCAGTGGAATTTCCACCAACAGAGTAAAGCCAAAGGCCCCGTCTCTGACTGCACCCGGGCAAGTGGCAGAGGAATCCCCGCGGGACAGCCCTCCGTAATATCGCAGCATCACAATGGGTTTGTTTGCCTCCGAGGAAGGATTTAATGGGAAAGCAAGAACTGCCCCCTCCCCCGCCACCTTGCACGCACCCTTTGCCCATGGCACACAAAGCCCCCTCCAGCCAGCCTTCCCGTCAGCTGCTTTAATCAGCATTTGTCGTTCTGCTCCAGCGGGCAAATGAATTATTTAGGTGCCCCAGGTTCCCGACTGTGATGGGGAATGGGGTGTGGCTGCTGGCAGTATTCCCCCAGCCTCAGCTCCTCCATCCCCCCCAGACTCCATCCCTGGGAACGCTACCATGCCTGGGGGAGGAATTCCTATAGGACACCCTCTAATCCCCACTCTCTCCCACAGTCCTGTCTCTCCTTCCCCACCCCTCCTCCACTTTTCCTCTTGCACTCTGTCTTTTGCTCCTTCCACCGTTCATTCCCTCCCTCTCCCTTCCTTGCTCCGTGTTCCCCTGACTTTCTGCATTCCCTCCCACCTCTTTCCAAGTATCCAGCCCTTCATCAGATCAGATGAGTTGACACCCCCCCCCCCCGGGGAGTCTTTTTAAACAGTTCTCATCTCCAGATCACATGTTGTTCATCGAGCATCTAAGGCCAGCTCCCTAGCTGGCATGAATGGCCATCGCTTCCCTGAAATCAATGCAGCCGTGCCAATTTACCCCTGCTGACCACCTGACCTCTCGGGCCCAATTCCTCATAGCCCCAAACCTGGCCCAGCCATTTACACCAATCAAAAAGAGCATAACACGCAACCAGCTCATCAGACCTACATCCATTCTGCACTGGTGCACGTGAGCACACAAGGAGACCCGTGCCTATCATCGCCTTGTTCCTGCAGCTCCTTCAGGCGGCAGACGCCCACGCCCCAGAGAGAGAAGCAGCTCAAAGAATGAGAAACAGCGACGCCAGAGTTGGTTTAGATTGTTTCCCCTAAACCGAACGCTTTTAAAAATCATTCCCTCATTAACCTTCATACCAACCCCAGCCCAGCCGCAAAGGGCCAGAGCTCACACAGATGGAGAATGCAAATGAACACTGGCTGCTGGGCAAATGCCCCATTCCCAGAGGTAGAAGCCAGGGTCAGAGTCCAGCTGGGGCATGCGCAGGTTCTAATGAAGTAGGAGCTGCATTGGCGTTTCCTGGGGGCGGGGGGTGTTGAGATATTTAGCAGGGATCCTGAGGACCTCCCAAGCTTTGATGGCATTTTCCTTTCCTGTGCTTGCCTTTCGCCCAGCGGGGGAGATGGCCCAGCGCACGCTGACGTCAATAGACGTGGGATTGACCCCTCTTCTGTGGGGGCGAAGGCAACTTGGTTTTAAATCGGGGCTGGGGGTGGAGGGACCGAGTTACAAATCATAGCTGCTGAATATCACTTGAATGAGTCGTTTTGTACCGTGGCAAAATTTGTCCACTTCAAATCAAGTGAGATGGACGAGCTCCTGTTCCGCACTCAGCGTTTCCTTTGTGCGTGAATGCAGCCCCAGAAGAATGCCCTGCCTAAGGCCTATACAGACTTAGGGCTGGGTTTTCCATAGCGGGTTCTGTGTTCGGACTTGCTGGGCTCCTCTGAACATCTGGTCCTTCGTGGAGCCATACACTTGTAGGGACCGACATGATCATCTAGTCCAACCTCCTACACAAGACAGGCCAGAGGACCCCACCCAGCCATTTCTGAGTCGACCCCACAGTGTCTCTCTCTTGGGAAGTGTCCACTTGCAATTTAAGGACTTGAGGTGATGGAGACGCCACAACACCACTAGGTCAGTTGTTGCAGGGGTTAAAAACGTGTCCCTTATTCCTAATCCGAATTTGTCTAGCTTCTGCTTCTAACCATTAGATGCCTGTTCCAGCTAGATAAAGAGCCCGGTACTAGGGAAATCTCTTCACCACGTAGGGACTTGATTAGGTCACAGTCTTAACTCTCCTTTGGATAAACTAGATAGATAGCGTTTCTCACTCGAAGGCATTCTAGCCATGTCAGGAAAAAAAAAATTGACTCCCCTTTAATTAGCTTCGATTCCCATCCTAGCATCTTTCTGTCCTTGGCCTCAGACGCTACTGATGCCAGAAGCAGTGACAGCCGAACAGCTTATTCCCTACATTTTGCAACATCATTTTCTTTAATGAAAACAATCCAACGTATTCGCTCCCCTGCCCCGCTCACTAGACACGCACAGATTTTAAGGCCAGAAGGAACTATTAATCTGACCTTGTTGCATAGCAGAGGCCAGGGTGAATAATGAAATATCCGCAGGATAAAGAGGGAAAATGGAAACCCGTCCGGTTCTTCTTAAGTCATAAAATTCAACAAATTGTGCCACAAATTTCACTTTTTTCCCCTACTAAATATTTGACCAATCATTATCTTTGGCCCCCTTATTATTCACCCCTCTGAAGGCTCTTGTTACCAAAGGAAGGCGGCCTCGTGACTAGGGTACCGGATAGGTGACTAACAAGATCTAGGTTCTAATCCTTGGCCTGCCTGTGACTTTGGGCAAATCACAGCTGCCCTGCACCTCAGTTTCCCACCAGTAAAATAAGGATAATAATCCTTCCTGACCTCACAGGCTAGAGGAGAACTGTACCTCGGGAAGAGACAGTGTTGTCTGGGCAGCTGTTTCTCCTCCTACCCTTTGTCTGTCACACCTATTGATCTTGTAGGCTCTTTGGGGCAGGCTCAGCCCCTCCCTGGGTGCTGGTATAGCACCAAGCACCTCAGCTGGAGCTCTGAGCCACAATGAAGATAACAATCAGCTGGATTTTGCTGGCACGCACACAGCCAGTTTTCCTTGCTGTGCTCCAGACCTAGTCCAAGCGCTATGTCACGTTATTCACGCCGTGCTGTAACCGCTTGGCGACTCTATATCGCTTCCCGGCTGTAGATCTCCAAGCGCTTTGCAAAGGCAAGTCAATATCATATCCCCATTGTATAGAGGGGAAAACCGAGGCATGGACAAGTTATCTCCACTGGGGGTGGAAAAGGCATAAAGTGCTTGATGTACAGCCAACAGCCCCATCAGCTTCCTCTTAGGTCTCCCGGTCTGCAATGGGTGTTTTAGTCTGGGGGAACCTGAGCGAGTCATAGATTTTTATGGCCGGAAGAGACCATTGGATCACCAGTCAGTCCTTTATTGAGCCCGTAATGTATGTTTGGCTAGAGCATGTCTCCCAGGCAGGCATCTTTCCAGAGAAGCTCTAACGTTCGCTTCAGCAATGCAGGGCTCTGCTCTGGACCAGAAAGTGCATTCTGAGCGTCGGAGCTCACTTCTCAATGCAGCCGGCACGCACATACGCTCACTCAGACACACACAGCGACAGGCTGAGTCGCAGGAGCCGGCTTGTACAAGCAATCTGAGACCTGTGTTATTTTAAGGTTCTCATCATTATAAATTAATGTCATGTTCTCCACAGAGGGGGATTTAATTCTTAGCAGCTATGTAATTCTTCACACCTTCCAAAGGCAAATCATCGCAGCACAAACCCAGAGGAACGAGTGACCCTACACCTGTGATTAGATCCCCGGTCCCAACCTGAGTCTTCCTGCTCCGGTGCCGTATCTGGGCGCCAGTTATTGTCCCCATTTTATAGCTTGGGGAAACTGAGGCAGTACAGGACTTGCTCAAGGCCACTCAGAGTCAGTGTAAAAACTGGGATTAGAACTCAGGGATTAGAACCCAGGGATTAGAACCCCCGCCCTACAGCTGATCAATGCTCACAGCACCAGCTGCTCTGAATGGTTCCCCCAACCTTTTTAGATCCCTCCCCATTGGCAGCCACCATCTTTCCGCCTACAGGCTGGAAGCCAAGGGCGGGGGAAAGGCCTTGGGGTGAGTCATTCAAGCTGTAATAAAAAATACTGGACAGTAGAAGCAGTTGAAGTCTCACCCCCCCATGCACAGGGGTAACTGCAGGGTTTATGCTGCCCTAGGGAGACTCCCACACGTCAGCAGCACAGGCCAATAGATAGCAGCACTTGGCTGGGACTCAGGAGACCTGGGTTCTAGTCCCCAACTCTGTCACTGACCTGCTGCGGGACTTGGGAAAAGTTGTTCCCCCGGGTGTGTGCCTCAGTTTCCCCACACACACACACTTCTTTCCTATTTAGATTGGAAGCTCTTTGGGGCAGAGGCTCTCCCACTGTGTGTATGTGCAGCACCTAGCACAATCGAGCCCTGATCTCACTTGGGACACATGCCCACAGTAACTCCTTATGCTGCCCCCACGCAGGGTTCAGCACCGTGGACAGAACCCAGGGTTCTCTTCTGGCCTAGCCACATCTATGGAAGAGGCCAGTGGCTGACATTGAAGGGACACAGCTGGAGGTAGAGTGGGGCCCTGTGAACACACACACTTAGTAGATAATTAGCTCATGCAGATTGACCAAGCAAGATTGAGAACACGTAACAGGGAGCAATGTGGGCCTCGTTATTTCACCATAAGGCGGGTGGCTGATGTGCACCTGGCCCAAGGGGCGAATAGTCAAGGGCACGGACAGTGGGATGTAGTGACCAGAGCAGAGGACTGGGAATCAGGACTCCTGGGTTCTATCCCCAGCTCTGGGAAGGGGGTGGTGGGGGTGTAATATTCAGGACATCTGGGTTCTGGTCCCAGCTCTGCCATCGACTCACCGTGTGACTATGAGCAACGTCTTTCCCCCTCTCCGGGCCTCAGTTTACTGATCTGTAACTGTGCAGGTTCTCAGGGAAGGGACGGTGCTTCATTACCTGACATTGGCCAAGTGTCTCGACACCTCTGACGTAGAGGCCACGAGCCAGGCACCCGGCGGTGCAGATCACCCCCCGAGGATCTGGCTCAGTGCCGTTATACACTCCAAAGGGTTAGGATAGTTTTGGGGAAACATCAGCCAGGAAATCAATTAAGAGAAACGGCGCCTGCCCCCTGCAAAGCCCTTATCCTAACTTGGCAAGCTCCCAATGCCGCTCCCGGCCCTCACTGCCAACCCAAGCCACTAGCCCTCATCTGGCATCGGTCGCTGGCCTCTGTCCCAGCAGAACCCCAAGACTTTGCCAGCAGGGGGAAGAGACTCCACTCTCCCCCCGCCCTACAGCTGATCAATGCACACAAAAAAAGCCGTTGATTTCCAGGGCCAGACCCCCAGCCCCGTAACCCCACTGAACTCACGATTTACACCCGCTGAGGACCTGGCCCCGGTTCTGAGTCCGGCACAAACCTGCCCCTCTGAAGTGTCTCATTGCAGCCAGCAATATAGGGCCTAGCCGAGGGCACCCTCTGTGGTGACAGCCCTCTTGACAGCGACGGGCGGAGCTAGGCCTGCCAAGACGCTTTCTGCAGAGACCCCTGTGCCATCTCCACGGGCGAAGAGGAATTTCATTCTCCCCTGCCCCCCGGGACTGTCAGTGCCCCCCCGACGCTCTGGTTACCTTCCCCAGACCTGGAGAAGAGCTCTGGGAAGCTCGAAAGTATCTCACTTCCCCCAACAGAAGCTGGTCCAATAAAAGGTATTTCCCTCCCCCCCCCCCAACCTTGTCTCTCTCTCAGCCTGGGACCCACACTGCAAACGCTCCCGTGTTCATTTCCAGGAAGTCTAATTCCCTGTAGCCCTGCAAGGACCCAAGCGACGGTATCCATGGCTACTCAGCCAGGCAATATTCCTGATGAGGGGTAAAATCTGCTGCTCCTGACACTCGGGAGCCTTCCTCGTCACCGTGGAGATCTGCCGGGGACACGACACGTCACCTTGGCCCGCGGCTCTCACGTGGCAATGGCCAATTTTAGTCGATGCAGCGCAAGGAGGGGAGGAGGGAAACCATAGCATTGTGTTGATGGGCTCCTCCATGTGTTAGAATTAAAATCACTGCTAGGGACTAGGTCTGTTCTCCACCATCCCAAGGCTACCAGCCCAGATGTTAGGGGGAGATTCCTGGGGTGGAAAGCCAAAACATCTGTGCAGGCTGCAGCTTCCCCTTGCTTAGCCAGGAGCTGCCTTTGTACCCAGCTGGGCATTTATAGGGAGGGGTAGAGTGGTGGGTGCGAGGTGCTTCTGCTGTCGCCTGGTCCCTCTAGGGTGTAGGTCAGGAGCGAGGGGGTGTAGATCATCTGCCTCCATCTCCTGTTGCTACAACCTCGGCCAATAACAGGAGTTTCTTCCCTAACCCTCCTGGCCTTGTGTCCCACCCACCCCTGCTTCGGTCCCTGCAGGGTTCACCCTGTTATGGGACGTTTGATCCCCGGGAGCACGGGGTCAGAGGGGAGCTGTGGAAGAACAGGAAGGGTGCCCCCCCTCCACGGGGGATTCCAGGGGAGGTTTATTCTCCATCGGGATCAAGCGGGTGGAAAGAGGAGTGTGCGACAGCGAACGGAGGGTGAATAACGAAGGAGCAATCAGCTGCTGTCACACAGATGCCCTTGAGAATGGGGTGCAGAGAGCTGGGGGGGGGGCACGAAAGGGAGAGGGGAACGCACAGCGAGGTTACAAAGGGGTATTGCAGGAGGGGGCTGCATCTGCTGTCGCCTGGCTTCAAATTAGTGGCAGGTCAAAACTCAGACCCAGACCCCACTCTCACCCCCGGGGGCGGCCTCCAGCTCAGGCAGGCCAGCAAGGGGGGGCTGTGTGGGTGGGGACAGAGGTGCCGGGGGCAGAGAGCCGAGGACAGCCCCGAGGGGAGAAAAGCAGCATCGACACCTCCTCTGCACAGCAGCCCCCTCCCCAGCAGGTCCCCGGGGGCATTAAACAAACAGCATGTTGTTACCAGCTTCTACTAATTGAAACGGGAGTAAAGGCTGGTTCCAGGCGAAGGGGGACCCAGCTGGGGGAGCGAGGGCGGGGGGAGAAACCCAATAACCAGCAGCGCAAACAGCCCCGAGGGAGGGTTTGCCAGAGAACTAGCCCCACCCGCCTCTGTCTGTACAGCAGGGACAATTACAAACCAGAGGCAGCTCAATGCATCCACTCCCCCACACCAATAAAGCCAACGCAAGCCTCTCAGGGAGCAAAGGGGGCATCAAATGGGCACAGAGGGGAACAGAGAACCCCACAGCAACCAGGCCTGGCGGTCCGGGGTCTCTCCAGCCGCCTCTGTGCAGAGCCCCGTCTCCAAGGCACAACTGATGGAGGCAGCCGGAACGGAATAACGAGGCCACATCTCACGGAGCCAGATCCCGTACGGACGGCCCTGCGGCAGCACCTAACAACCCGCTGCGATCCCGGGGATCCGTATTAATTTCGGATCTGTTTTTGCTCTGAGATAAACTAAGCGTCCCGGGCTCAGGACCTGCCTCGGGATTTTTATACTTCCACAAATCACCAGAACCGCACCAGGAACCAGGATAGATCCTTCCTCTCGGTGCACACCCCTGGGCAGATCTGCATCTGCCAGCCCCTGCTCTGGGGGCGGGAGACCTAGTGGGAATGATTAAAGGGAGGAGAGATAGGAGAGGAAGTAGGAAAGTGAAGGGAGGCAGCAGGCCAGATCCTGATCTCAGGGACACTTGGGTGAATCTGGAGTCACTCCACTTAACTCAATGGATTTAGGGCTTAGATCCTGATCTCAGTGGCACCCAGAGTCACTCCCCTGACTTCAGGATCTGGCCCTCACACCCAGTGAGGCTGGTGCAGATGCAGAACCGCTCCAGATTTGCACCCGGCATCCCCGAGATCAGGATCCAGCCCCCAAGAGGAGATGCAACACATTCCAATTCTGCTTTCAGTTACCCGCACACAATCCCCCAGAAGTCCACGGGAATGGAGGGCAGAATTGGCCCCGGTATGGATTGTATACACAAGAGAGCAGAGGTGCTAGAGAAAGACCTAGGTGATTTAGGCTCTCCATTGGAGGCCTCCCCTCCCACTGCCTCGGTTTCCCCTCCCAGCCTTTATCTATCTAGTCTCTTTTAATTGCAAGCTCCTTGTGACAGGGACTGTCTCCCCCTGGGTCCGTGCAGGGCCCAGCACAGCGGAGCTTCTAAGTAACGATCCAGTATGTTTCACAGTGCACCGTCCAGCCCGGATTTAACGGCCGCCCAGGGGAGACTCTTCCACCGTCTCCGAGATCTCACTGCCAGGATAAGAGTCCAAGCCCCCCCGTCGACATTCCCATTGTGCCCGAGTTCTGTCAGACCTCCCCTGCGCCGGCCCTGCCCCTCCCTCCCTCCCGCCAGCACCTGCAGACGCAGCTATGGATGCGGTGGAAACCTGAGAGCCAGCAAAGCTCAATTCCCAGGGAACTAGGACAGGTCCCAGACTGTTTCAGGGCAGGGCAATGTATCACCTGCAGGGCTGGCCTTTGATTAGGGTGCTGGAATGGAACCAAGGAAAGTTATTCGGTGGGGGGGGGGGAAAGACTCCCCCAGCCAGGCTACTGAACAGGTTTCTGCCTGTTTTCAAGCCTCCCCTGACTTTTTCTAAGTTCTCCAGGCCCCTGGCTTCGCACGGCGCTCCTCGCAGCAAAGATGGGGCTGGGACAGGCCATGAACTGAAGAATAGCAGAGATGTGGAGTGGGTACAACCCCAGAGCAGAGAGGAAAATAACTGGGGGGAAGAGGACTGGCTGCCTCCTATGCCCTGGCCACACCTGCCCAGCCCGGTAAGTGTCACCCAGAATCAGAGAATCCATTAGCACAGGAGCGTCAATTCACCCCAAACTGGAGGCAGAGCCCTCCGCCTGCTCGTCCACGCTACGCTACGGAGAGAGGCTGCCACAAGAATATGATGCAAGAAGCTGTTTAAAATCAGCTGCCATTGTCCCTCAATCCTGACCTGCAGCCCCCCTGCTATCTCAGTCCTGGGCTCCCTCCAGCCACCAACCTCCAGCTCTTCCGGTGCCCCTCAATCCTGACTCACAGCCCCCCTGCTACTCCAAACCCAGGCCGCCCCTGCCATTCCCAACACCCAGTCCTGCCCTGCACTCCCCTCGGCTCCTTCAGGCCCCGGTTCCCCCCGCCCCCCAGCAGCAAGACATCCATGCCTTGGAAAAGCTATTTTGCAATGACATTCAGGGCGGTCTCCTCACAGGGACTTCAGAGACTCCGCATTCCCGAACGAAGCCAGACACCAAGCCCAGGTTTAACATTCTGCCCTTCCCAATTATGCACCAGCAGTACAGAACTCGGCAGCACAATTAGAGACGCCAGCCCCTGCCCCCCTCCCATGAAAACACCCCCGGATCCAGGAGAGACATAACAAGGCCCAACCATCAGCCACCACTCAGGCCTCCGAATTTCAAAGCAATGCTGCCAGCGAGCTTCTAGAGGGCGCTGCACAGGCAGGGGGACTGTTTGTCATCTCATCGCAAAAGATGGCGGCCCAGACCGCTTGCGGTCACCATTTCCCCCACAAGTCAGGGACCCCGGCGTCCTAGCTAGATCCCAGCGTGGGGGGATGGGGGAGGGGGTTATGCGCTCCCTGAAATTCCCTGCATCGAAGAGACGTGTTGTGCCATGTGTCTAGTGCAGCACAGCTGCTGAGCTCCACCCCAGAGACAGCTGCAGCTCAGCGTGTGCGCGCGGGGGTGGTCTGGGATGCTGCTGGATGAAAGGCAATACGATATCTGGCCAAATTCCTTCCTGGTGTAACTCCATTGGAGTCGGCGGAGTTACACCCAGGATGGAGCTGGCCCATCATTGTGATTGATGCGCGGAGTGGGTAAGCTGTGAGGGTAAGAGGATGATCAGCCAGAACAACAGACCCCTGCATCGATCCAGCTCTCCCCACCCCCGCCGCCTGGTCACCTCCCCTCCCCCCAGCACAACAAAGGTTCCAGGGGGTCCTGCCTGGCTGGGCAACAGACACCCCCCAACCTCCCTGCAATCCCCCAGCCATGGGAGCCGTGAGCTGTCAGGAACCCAGCAGAACCCTGCCATGCCCACCGGCTCCCAGCAGCTCCGTAACCCTTTGTGGGAAGCCCAGATGCCATCTCCCCCACCCAGAGTTCATAGCTGCGTGGGGGAATCCGCGGTGCAGAGCCCTCCGTGCGGAGGTGGGGATGGAGAATCAGCCCAGTGCATCACTGTATAGATGATGGAGAGATGGACCAAAAAAAAAAAAAAAAAGACAGACAGAGCGGCTGTCATGGATCTCTCTGTCTCTCCAGCCAGAACCTCCCCGACCAAGCAGCACGCGCAAAGCCCCGGCTGCAAGGCACACACCTAGGCCTGCTCTGTCTGTTATGCAACTAACGCCTCTGGGAAATGCACACACACCTTGCCATTGTGCTGAAGCCATCGGCAGCCAGGCAGGGCCCAGGCTCTGCCTCCCGCTGCAGGGAGCTTTGTTTCCGTTCTACAGCTCAAAGGGTCCCCAGTGAACCTGCTAGATCTGATTTGTCATCACAGCACCACGTCGGCCTCAACCCGAGCCAGGACACGCATTCTGCGGCCACGTCCCCCCCAGTCCAGGCACCTCTCCACACCATGGGGCTAGACATGGAGGAGACGATGATTTCGACCGTGCCCCAATCTCCCTCAAAATAAAACAGCGCATGGATCAAAAGCCCCAGCGATCGCTCCATGCGGAGACCACAGTCCCATAATGTGCCCCCCACCATCTCTGTCTCCTGCAACAACCCCCCCAAAACCCCCTGCAGCTTCAGGGAGGCTGCTGCTGACCCTGTTTAATATGCAGCTCAGGTTGGCAGCCTGAATATACAGCTACCAGCAGGGGGGAAAAAATACCATTCCTTTTCTCCCCTGACCCGCGTCAGCTGGCTTTGCCAGTCGATTGCACCTGAAATATCCGTCGCCTTTTGCTTTACCTCATCTCCAAAGAAGGTCGAATGCAGAAAGGACAGGAACCAAAGCAGTCCCATGTAGCCTGCATCCTGCAGCAGCTGACGCTGTATCTGTCTCTCTCTGTCTCCTCCTAAAGGGCTGGGTCCTTGGAGTGGAATTTTTTACAAGTGCTGGGCTCTCAGCCCTAGGTGGCAGCAGATCCCATTTGGCTCCAGCTGTTAGACCTAATGCAACAGCAATGAAAAGGGAAAATTCAAGTGTGCAAGGCAAGCTGCAAAGGAGCGTGAGCCTTGGAAAAATATGGGGGTGGGGTAGGAGCGGGGTGGGGAATAGACAAGACCTGAAGAGACAGCAAGGGAGACGCCGACGGTGCCAGAAGTGTCAGGGGGACGGCAGGTCACATCTGAAACAATCGGACGAAAATACACAAATCTCATCTCAGACTAAGCGAGGCCGGCGATCAACTGTTCTCCACGCAGGCCAAGAAGAAATCAGCTAAGTTTGCAGCAAGGGAGAATTAGATCGGATATTAGGAAAAACTTTCTGACTATAATGCTAGTTACGCTCTGGAAAAGGCTGCCTCGGGAGTTTTTGAGAACAGGTTGGACAGCCACTGCTAGGGTGACCAGACAGCAAGTGTGAAAAATCGGGACAGGGGGTGGGGGTAATAGGAGCCTATATAAGAAAAAGACCCAAAAATCGGGACTGTCCCTATAAAATCGGGACATCTGGTCACCCTAGCACTGCTCAGGGATGGTCTAGGTTTACTTCATACCGCTTCAGCGCAGGGGGTTGGACCTCTTGAGGTCTCGTCCAACCTGATATTCCTATTATTCTAGTCTGTAAATGGACAAAAAAAATCTTTCCAGAACCCTCCAAGATTGTTAGAACCAAGAGAACTTTAATAATCAAATCTGTTGCTTTACCATTTATTTCAGTTTAAGTAATAACTCAAAAGCTCTGGAGGTGCCGTGACACACCGTTAACACCACAGAGGTGTCTCAGCTGCACGACTACAATCGCTTCAACGGGAGCTCAGCCGGCCACTTGCAAAAATTCCTTTCTGACCCTTATCATCTGAGAAGCAAAACCCTCCACCTTTTCCAAACCCCGTCCCATCAGATACTTGTCTTCTCTGATTCTCCTTTTAGGCACTGATCCTGCAATCCTTCAGCATCTGCAGGATCGAGCTCTTACTATTGAGTTTCACTCTCCGAGGTGGCGGGGGGGGCAGAGCGTGGCCCCATTGAAGTCAGTGGGAGCTTTCTCTGTCAGTTTCACTTCCTGGTTCTCAGGCCCTCATGCTGAGGACAAGTAACAGCCCTTAGTTATCTGGCATCTTTGATCCCTAGGTCGCAAAGCCCCTTCGCAAAGAGGGGTTAAAGTTCACTATCCTCATTTTACAGATGGGGGAAACTGAGGCGCAGGAAAGGGAAGAGACTTGTCCAAAGTGAGCCAGTGAGTGAGAGGCAGAGACAAAAAATAGAACCCAGGAGTCCTGACCCTACTGCCAACTCCCTTCTCATCTCCAGACCACACGCCCCTCCCAGAGCTGGCCGTACAACCCAGGAGTCCTATTCCAGCCCTGCCACTACCTCATCCTATCAGGGTGATTTCCTCCTTTTAAGCCTTCCGGTCGGGCAGCGAGGCTGCTTCCCTTTCGCCCCTTGCCCCGGCCTTTTCAAAGCCCGGGCACAAAGGGGAACAGGGGTTTTGTAAGCTGCAAAATCAACACATGGACCCTGCAGGGTCCTACAGCATTTGTGCCTGAAGGGGATACAATTCTTCCTGATCCTCAGCCACACTTGTGCCCTGGAGCATAGAGATCATAGCTAAGGCTTCAGAGCAGTTCTCTGCAGAGACCCCCACACCTGCCCTAACGGTGGCACAGAGCAGGGTCTAAGTTTAAAATCAGGCCACTCGCCCCATGCTCACGCCTCTCATGTGCCGACAGTACAGAGGTGACACGAATGACCTTGCAGCCTCCCAGCCTGTGCAATGACATCCTGCTCCCTTCCCCTCTTGAGGGCTCCTGGTTGGTTCTGTTCTAGCCTCTTGCCCGGTCCTGGCTGCTCCAAACCAGCCCGAGCCATGAACATGCCTGCACCTTGCATGCTACTCCACTCTCCGCTATTTACAGCAAAACAAAGCAGCAGCGGGAGAGGTCCCTGGGCATTTCCTGGCGTCCTCAGTTCCTGGGAGGAGACGGGTTGAGAAAGGTGCCACAGGAAAGGACCCTCCAACTCCAGGAGATGTCGCCGAACAACCTCTAACGTCCTTGATGCAAACTCCCAGGTAAAGGGGAAGCTGGGTTGGATCCTCCTGCTTAGTTTTCCCACTTCTGCCCTGCCCTGCCCCTGGGCTGTAGCTAACTGACCACGTCCTCAACAGGTGTAAACCAGGGTCACTCCCATTGCCTTCCAAACTAGGCTAAAGTACTCCACTCAAGACCCCATAAAGGGCTTGATTTCCAGAGGGAGAGAGCTAGACACTTCCTGAAAAACACATCAGGGCTCTTTGAAGGTGTCTCAGATTGGGCCCTCCCCCCCCAAAAACGGAGGCACCCAAACTAGCCAGCGCTTTGGAAAAGTTCAGCCAGAGGCAGCAGCACCAACTGGATTCTTCCCCGAGGCTGCAGGGGGAGGCTGGAAGGGGCTCAGCTGAGAATCCAGCACTGCTCTTGCCTCCCCTCTCTCTTCCCCTTGTGCAGCCAGGCAGGGCTGGCCATAATCTGCCCCCTTCTCTGCAGCTGATCTCCATTTCAGGGGGCTTCACCCATGATCCAGACAGTTCCCTCTCTCTGCCCCGCCCCAGCCCTGGGAGCAGCCTGGCCGATCAATGCAGTTCATGAGGATTCCAAGAGCGGCTCCAGCCAGACCCCAAGGGGATCAATAGCATTGAACAGAGGCGTGTGCCCTGCCTGGACTCAGCAGCAGCAGGCTCCGGCCACTTTAATCTCCTTTGCCGTTGAGTGCGCTGGCCACAGACTGCACAAGCTTTTCTCAGCCCCTGCTCCTCACTCCGGGCACCCACTGCCCCCCGCTGCTGTTCCAGTACACAGCTCTGCCAATGCCCTGAACTGCAGCCCCCTGCCAGTCCCGCTCTGGGATCCCCACCCTCAGCTCTGCTGATGCCCCACAGTCCAAACCCACCCCACTGCCCCTCACTCCTCAAGTACAAATTATTCCATGCCTGGGCCACTCCTGCGCAGTTAAAGCCCCCCCTCACACCCTCCCAAGGATCAGCTGTCAGCTTTCCGCGGGGGCAACCTTCCCCCCCCCCCGCTCATTTCTCCTTTGTCTGATTTCCACTGTCTTAATAACTAAGATGATGATTTGAAGGCCCAGCTGAGATCAGGGCCCCATTGTGCCACAGATGGAGTGAGACCGTTCCTGCCCCAAAGAGCTCCCGATCTAACTATACAAAGGGGTGGTAGGGGAAACTGAGGCACAGGGCAGGGACTTGCCTACAGTCACCCAGCAGGTCAGTGGCAGGAATAGAACCCAGGTCTCCTAGCTCCCAGGCCACAGGGCCAGCAATAGCCATTCTCCCGCTAGCCAGGCCTGGTACAATCCCAGCCAACCAAGATGGCCAGCATGAGGCTTCCCAGAGCAGCTCAGCGGGTGAGGGCCAGGCCCTGCACCGTGCTAAGTTTAGGGAGTGATGGAGTCATAGCTCTGAATACAGGGAAAGGCCCCTGGGGCTCTGATCAGGACCATGAGGCACAAAATCCTGATGAACTGATGCAGAGAAGCAAGAAGAACAGCAGCTTCGCCTCCCACCACTGACTGGGGATGAGGGAGCGGGGGTGGAAGCTCCACCAGGGTCTCTGCCCCGATGGGCCAGCAGAAATCATTGTCACGTGACCGCCTCCAACGAGCCGGTTAAAGAACCCATCGGGGAACAGGCAGGTTGGTCTGCAGGAAGGGCCCAGAGCCGCGGGAGGAGGAGAGCTCTCCCCTAAAGCTGCAAGGGGCAAGGTCACCCCCGTATCCCCTGAGCCATTCCTTGGCAGGGCCGCCCAGAGGATTCAGGGGGCCTGGGGCAAAGCGGGGAAGCTGTGGCGCTTGTACTCACCCGGCGGCGGTCCGGGTCTTCGGCGGCATTTCGGCGGCGGGGGCCCTTCAGTCGCTCCGCGTCTTCGGCGGCACTGAAGGACCTGCTGCCAAAATGCCGCTGAAGACCCGGACCGCCGCTGGGCCAGGGCTCGCAGGGCCCGGGGCAAATTGCCCCACTTGCCCCCCCCCGGGTGGCCCTGTTCCTTGGAACCTCGCTGTAGCAAGGGAGCAGGGAGTGGAAGACGGGCGTCCTGGGTGCTGCGCCCTGCTCTGGCAATTAGGACTAGTGGCTCAGAGCAGGGGGCTGGAAGTCAGGACTCCTGGGTTCTCTTGCCAGCTCTGGGAGGGGGATGGGGTCTAGAGGCTAGAATAGAGGGGGCTGGGATCCAGGACTCCCTATCAATGACATGCTGGGTAAATGAGTGCCATTTCCCCTCTCTGTGCCTCAGTTTACTCCTCTGGGAGGGAAGAGAAGTTGGAGCCCTGCAGAATGCCACATGAGACAGGCCTTGAGGCAGAAGAGCAAATCACCCAGAGTCTTCCCTCTGCCGGCTCTCAGGGAGGTAGGAACATGCAGCCCCCACCTATCCCCGCTAGGGTTTGCAAGTGAGTTTCCAGCCCCTCGCAATCAGTGGTATCAACAGATCAAACAACGCAGCAGCAGAGACAATACCTGATCTTCATCCACCGCCTGGAGATCATCTAGCCACGGGCCGGTGCAGCCTCCGTGCCATGCTCAGGTCTGTGCCCACTGCAGCTTCTCGGCCAGGCTCAGGTCTGTCCCAGGACTGACGCGGGTCAGGCAGGCAGAGGCTCTGTCTCTCGGCTCCACAGGATCGGTGCTACGGCCCCAGCCTTGGAACAGTCTCTAGGAGGAGCCCGGTCAGTGCGCCAGACCCCCTCGGGGTCTCACTCTTCTTCCAGGGTAAGCCAGGCAGCTGGACCACACCGTGAGCTCCGTTCAGCGAGTCCCACCGAGACCGACCCCTGAGGGAGACAACGCACCTCGCCCAGCGTTTGCAGTGACACCCACACGGCGCTGTGGAGAGTCCGGTTTGTTCAGTAACTGGAACCCGACACAGGAAGTTCTTTGGGTCGTCTAGAGAACTGGAGGGTAAAGCAGAGCCCATTCTGGTTAGCCCAGAGCCCAGCCAAGCTGCGGGGAACCCCTTGGTTCAGGCTGTCTGTGTGTCTGACCTCCTTCGAGAGAGCCCTTCCTCCTTCCAGCAGCCAACTCTTACCCCCACACCTCACCCTCGCCAGTCCTTTGATCTCCAGCTGGGGGATTGCTGTTCATCTGCCCTGAGGAGAGATGGGGGAAGTCCATGTCCCTTGGGGATGTTGGTTGCTAGGTTCCGATGTCCTGGCGATTGGATTCACCGTCGTCTTCCCAGATGCTCCATTTATTGGAGACTAAGGCCCAGACAGCTAGGTGACACCCACACCTAATTCTCTTCGCCTGCCCCGAAAGCAAACGGTCCTTTTCCATCCCACTGGGTAACAATGCAGCACATGGGGAAACTGAGGCACAAGCAGGACTCAAAAACATTACAAAATATTCCCACTTTGGGACACTCCCCCCCCTAGGGAAGCAGGCAGGCAGCTCCCACCATCCCTGCTCAGAGGCCCAAAGTGAACCCCAGCCTAGCACACATTCCGCCAGCTCCTTCATCCCTGCTAATGCTGAGCTGCTCCTTCTGAGCCTCAAAGACCTGATCCTTCCAGCCGGAGCAGCTCGTTACCTGGCTCTCTGTGGCAGTGGAGTCCTCTCTGTTATGGCAACACGACCCGCCCAGACAGGGTGCGTGTCCTAAATGTACGATCCGAGCCTGGCAGCCGGGCCCCATTGTACTGGGTGCTGCAGACACAGTGACACTGGCCCTGCCTTACGGAGCTTGCAATCTAAATACACCAGATAGACAAAGGGTGGGAGGGGAAACTGAGGCACGGAGCAGGGACGTGACTTGCCCAAGGTCACCCAGCAGGTCAGCGACAGAGCCAGGAATGACCATGCCCATGCCTTAATCACTAGCCTGGCCTTCCTCTCTAACACCTTCCATCCCCCATTACCTGTCTTTCCATCCAAGCGACAGTATTTCCAAGGCTCCGACTGGGCTGATCTCTAATGTAATCCAGAGGAATGAACCCCGTTTCTCCTCTCCTCATGCGCCCTAAAGGCCACGTGTGACGAAGTGGGGGATTGTCTTGTTTTTTCTACTGTCTATACTCCTCTGCACCACCCACCTACATCTCTCCTTCCCGCCCCCTCCAGGCTGCCATGCAGGTGGACGCCGTCGCAAGCCTGCTGAGCGGCACCAGCGCACACGCCCCCCGCCTGTGTCGGGCTGGCTTGGCTGCGGTCTTCACGCTGCGGCTGGGCGCCTTGGCGGTTGGAGCCAGGACCCTGTGGCGGGACGAGGTGGGGGACTTGGCCTGCAACGCCAGCGCAGAGAGCTGCCGCCGTGCCTGCTTCGAGGCCGCCTTCCCCATCTCGCCCTTCAGCCTGTTTGCGCTGCAGCTGGCGGTGATCTTCAGCCATGCTCTGGCCAGCTCCTGGCACTTCCGCCCACACGGCGAGGGCATGGGCAGCTGGCTGCAGCCCACGCGCCGGGGCAAGCGGCAGTGGCTCTGGCTGCACTTGGGAAGTCTCTTGGCCAAGGCTGCCCTAGAAGGTGTCTTCCTGGTGACGTTCCACACGCTCTACAGCCACTTCCCCGTGCTGGTGCAATGCCCTCCGTCTCCCTGCCCGCCAGCCGTGACCTGCGCCATCCTGAATGCCAGGGAGAAGGACGCCTTTAACCACTTCATGGCCGGCTCCTCCTGGGCTTGTCTCCTGCTCAGTCTGCTGGGGACGCAGCACGCAACCGTTCAGATCTTCCAGGAGGCTTCTGGAAAAGCTCCGCGAAAAGGCACAGCCAGGAAACCATGCGTGTAACTGGCCAGGTGTCACGGTGACTCCGCCCGGTCGCCAGCAGGGCTTGAGCCCATGGCTTTCAGCGCTAACTAGGAGGAGCTACTATTGCTTGAGCTAAAGGAGTAACTCCTCCAGCCGATAGCACCACTAGGCTATTATCCAGCCGCTAGTAGGGGACAAAGGCACACTCTGTGTTAGGGTGAGTTGCATAATCACCCCAGAGGGAGAACGAGGATGGTGGTGGAGAGAGTGTATATAGGAGTAAGGGACACGGGTTTTGTCATTTCTCCATCAATCTCGCCTAACGTCGGTACCGGGCAAATTAGTTGAAACAATAGTAAAGAATAAAATTGTCAGACACATAGAAAAACATAAACTCTTGAGCAATAGTCAACATGGTTTCTGTAAAGGGAAATCATGTCTTACTAATCTATTAGAGTTCTTTGAAGGGGTCAACAAACATGTGGACAAGGGGGATCCGGTGGACATAGTGTACTTAGATTTCCAGAAAGCCTTTGACAAGGTCCCTCACCAAAGGCTCCTACGTAAATTAAGCTGTCATGGGATAAAAGGGAAGGTCCTTTCATGGATTGAGAACTGGTTAAAGGACAGGGAACAAAGGGTAGGAATTAATGGTAAATTCTCAGAATGGAGAGAGGTAACTAGTGGTGTTCCCCAAGGGTCAGTCCTAGGACCAATCCTATTCAATTTATTCATAAATGATCTGGAGAAAGGGGTAAACAGTGAGGTGGCAAAGTTTGCAGATGATACTAAACTACTCAAGATAGTTAAGACCAAAGCAGATTGTGAAGAACTTCAAAAAGATCTCACAAAACTAAGTGATTGGGCAACAAAATGGCAAATGAAATTTAATGTGGATAAATGTAAAGTAATGCACATTGGAAAAAATAACCCCAACTATACATACAACATGATGGGGGCTAATTTAGCTACAACGAGTCAGGAAAAAGATCTTGGCGTCATTGTGGATAGTTCTCTAAAGATGTCCACGCAGTGTGCAGAGGCGGTCAAAAAAGCAAACAGGATGTTAGGAATCATTAAAAAGGGGATAGAGAATAAGACAGAGAATATATTATTGCCCTTATATAAATCCATGGTACGCCCACATCTCGAATACTGTGTACAGATGTGGTCTCCTCACCTCAAAAAGGATATTCTAGCACTAGAAAAGGTTCAGAAAAGGGCAACTAAAATGATTAGGGGTTTAGAGAGGGTCCCATACGAGGAGAGATTAGAGAGGCTGGGACTCTTCGGCTTGGAAAAGAGAAGACTAAGGGGGGACATGATAGAGGTATATAAAATCATGAGTGATGTTGAGAAAGTGGATAAGGAAAAGTTATTTACTTATTCCCATAATACAAGAACTAGGGGTCACCAAATGAAATTAATAGGCAGCAGGTTTAAAACAAATAAAAGGAAGTTCTTCTTCACGCAGCGCACAGTCAACTTGTGGAACTCCTTACCTGAGGAGGTTGTGAAGGCTAGGACTATAACAATGTTTAAAAGGGGACTGGATAAATTCATGGTGGTTAAGTCCATTAATGGCTATTAGCCAGGATGGGTAAGAATGGTGTCCCTAGCCTCTGTTCGTCAGAGGATGGAGATGGATGGCAGGAGAGAGATCACTTGATCATTGCCTGTTAGGTTCACTCCCTCTGGGGAACCTGGCATTGACCACTGTCAGTAGACAGATACTTGGCTAGTTGGACCTTTGGTCTGACCCGGTACGGCCGTTCTTATGTTCTTATGTTCGCCCAAGAGTGACAATTAAAGCGACTCTGAAATGACCCCCAGCAGAAGATCAGACCCTTACGGAACCAAGGCTGGCAGCTCTTTGGGACAAGGACTGTTTCTTTGTACTGTTTATACAGCACCTAGGACGATGGGGCCTGGTGCCATGTCGAGGGCCCCTGGGTGCTACCGTGATACAGCTAATAGGATGACATTTAGACGAGGGAATTTAAGCCGGGTAACAGGAAACAGTTGCAAAAGGGCTGAGCTGATTGTGTGGAATAATCTCCCAAAGAGCTCGTGGTTAAAGACATTTAGAGCTGGAGTTGACAAAGCTCTATCTGTTTATCTCCTTACATGGCCCACACCAGCAGGCCTGAGATAGTGTTTATGCTCACACCCCCTCTACAGGGCATGCAAATATTAGCCTCATCTTACAGAATGGAGGAGCAGGGTAAGTGCAGAGATTTGACCAAGACCAGCCAAGAAGTCTGTGGCAGAGCCAAGAAGTCCCAGGCCTTAACCCCAAACCCAGCCTTCCTCCCTGGAGAACCACCCTGCACTGGCAGGAGCTGGATGCGGATGGCTTCTCCGGCTCAGAGTTCCCAGGCTTCTACATTTAAAAGCCAGGTGTGTTTGAAAGTGCGCCGAGAGAAGAGCCGAATGAACCTAAAAAGCTGCTAGGAAATTTCAAGTTGTTCCTCCAAATTCTAGCTGGGTCATCGGCATCTGATTTAGACTCTTCATCTCGGGAAGGGTTAAAAGCTCTGACCCCAGCAGCCAAACCCACACTGCTGTTTGCAGTGCAAATCCTCTCTGATCACTGGTCAAAGAGAAAGAGGCAGTAAGCAAATTTCACATGATCTCCAGAAATATTGACCAAATGGGAATAATCTCACAGCGACATCTGCTGGCCAAAAAACACTACCTGGCTGCAAGCCAGCTTGGCCTGCAAATATCCTTCTGGCTCTCAGGCGGGGTAGCCTGGAGGTCATGCGGTTTTACTACAACAGCCTGTGCAAACGTCAGTCATCGAGACAGTTCCTGGAGCCCTGGTAACGGCCATGTAGCAATATTTATGCTCATGCACTCGCCTCTGGGTGGCTTGCTGGCATTTCAGCACCGGCGTGCTCTATAGAGCGTAAAACACCTGGGGACACGGTTCTGCTGGATGAAGCAGAAAATGGTGTTAAGAGTAGCGGACAAACACACCAGGCTCAGAGAATCGCTGTTCCTCTTCGGGGATCCCGCAGCCCTTTGCTGTCCCAGGAGTGCCATCCCTGGTGTCTCGTTATTATGCAGAAGGGCTCAATAGAACTTCTTTCGCACTGATGCTCCTAATGGGTTAAGAGAGCTGCATTCTTTAAGCAGACCATTGCTGGGGTACCTGGAAAACAAATGGATGCAATAGATACAATAGCTACATCTTAACAGTGAATGCCTGTCCCCAGCCATTCACATGGAGATTAGGTTTGGTGCACAAAGGACATTCCGACACTAGGCAACCCAGTTCTCTCCTTTCCAAAGCCATCCAATTCCTCGGTTATTATTTAAGCTCCTGGACAGGCAGTCATTCGGGGACAAGGGGAGGGTGCAAAGCCTCTTTTTGAATCTAGGCTATTCCAAAGAGAACAAAGCTGGTGGAGCATGAAAAGGCTTTTTAGAACCAGCCACAAAGATCCCCCTTTTGAACCCGACTGCTAACTGACCCGACGCCCCCGTCCTACGTTCCACCAGCTGCTAGCGCCAACAAAGAGCAAGTCAATGGAGAGCAGCCATGATGTGTTCACTGCGGGCACCGGGCCGGGCACCAAGGCTGCAGTAGTTGTTTTGGTGGGGGAAGCGCTGGGAGAGGTAAATCTAGCATTGGTGAAAGGTCCTAGATTAATAATAAAATAAAATAATAATATATGGAGATATACCTATCTCATAGAGCTGGAAGGGACCCCCAAGGGTCATCGAGTCCAGCCCCCTGCCTTCACTAGCAGGACCAATTTTGCCCCAGATCCCTAAGTGGCCCCCTCAAGGATTGAACTCACAACCCTGGGTTTAGCAGGCCAATGCTCAAACCACTGAGCTATCCCTCCCCCCCTAGATTGGTAGATCAAGGCCAAGCCGCCCAACAGGGACAGCGCAGAGAACAGCAATACAAGCTCCCCCCTAACACATCTCTGTCTGTATCTTGTCATATTTAACGGTAGACTCCTTGGGGCAGGGGCAGGGGCCGGCTTTTTGTCCGATGCCTGTACAGTGCCTGGCACAATGGGGTCCTGCTCCAGGACTAAGGGTCCTAGGGGCTACGGTAATACAAATAAAAACTCTCTCAGCCTGTCCGCATCCCTTGCAGACCATCTTTTTAAGGGTGTCGAAGTCCTCCTGACTTCTCTGCTGAAACTGCAACGGTGGTGATGTGGACACATGTCCCATTAGAAATGGAATGAGACCCACCTGTTCTTTTCACACGGGCCATCGAATAGCCATCAGGGCAGTTCCCATTCTGGTTCCCATTGACCTGAGCCGAATTTGCCACGTTCATTACCAAGCCCCCGCATGGGGAACTGAAGGGATAGCAATTGACGCAAGACCATTATGTTGCATCTTTCAGCCCCAAATGCCCCAGGCTAGTTTACAAATCAACCTACCACTGGAGTGCAGGCACCTTTGGGGAGAAACGTGGCAGCCGTTAAACGTGGCCAGGAAAGTGGCATTACCAGCCTCAGCTATAGACCTTATAGAACGGTCAGAGCTTCGTACTAGGTACACTAGAGTTAGAGGAGTTATTCTACCTACCGCCCAGAAGGATTCATCCCAACCCCCACTAGCTTTAGTGTGCGAGAGGCGTCTCCCAGCCAAGAGGTATCCAAGCCCGACATTACTCGGCTTGCAAGATCTATAAAAGCACAGGCCAAAGGGAGACCTCAGTAGTTTGAAGAAAAGGAGCCAGGTTGCTCCAACCCCCGTGTTTTAAAACATGTTATCATGAGACGTGATTAGAGGAAGCTCCCCAAACTCTCTGCATTTCAGTCTGAGGGAACGGAAGGAACCAGCACTACCCAGTAGCTTGCAGAACAAGGAAAGGGGCTACCATTTGTTTGGGTCATTGACTGAAGTTTCACACACCTGCTGCCACACGCAGAGGGGAATCTGTTGAACCCACTTG
This sequence comes from Platysternon megacephalum, assembly GCA_003942145.1. NCBI lineage: Eukaryota > Metazoa > Chordata > Testudines > Platysternidae > Platysternon > Platysternon megacephalum. The sequence goes on from QXTE01000096.1 coordinate 4,052,020, forward strand.
GGATTAGACCCTAGAACAGTCTCAGCAAACCACATGGACTTCTGTTTGACCTTATTACTACTAGACAAGAGAAGGAAAAACTGATGAGACCAGAGCTATGTCAGAAGGACTGAAGACTGGAGAACCAGGGTCTTAATACACAAGCCCTTTTATAACCATACTTCCACCATCGGGAACCTTTAGTGAAATCCTGTTTCAATTGAGTATCAATTACTTCTAAAGAAAATTGTGCTACAGGAAGCAATGCAGTTGTAGGGGAGCATACTCAGGACATGGTATTTCAGGCCCCGTCTACACTACCCGCCGAAATCGGCGGGTAGCCATCGAAGTATCGGGGATCGAATTATCGCGTCTTGTCTGGACGCGATAAATCGATCCCCGAACGCGCTACTTCGAACTCCGGTACTCCTGCAGGGCGAGCGGAGTTACCGGAGTCGAAGTGGGAGCCGCGAACTTCGATCGCGGCGCTGTGCGGACGCGAGGTAAGTCGCGTTAGTTCGAACTAAGGTACTTCGACTTCAGCTACGCTATTCGCGTAGCTGAAGTCGAAGTACCTTAGTTCGATCCCGCCCCTAGTGTGGACCAGCCCTTAGACAAGTCCCATTAGGGTTTCATTTATTCAATCTTGTTTTTCTTTCCGGTTTTACACACACCCAACAATGAAGCCACTCTGATTAGTTTCCATACAGGTGTTTGTTTGTAGTGGAAAAGGATTCCAGACCTCTCAAGAGTACAATTAATGAAACCAGCACGGGATTTCCCGGGGCAGACCATGTAAAGCAAAGTTGCATTCACGTTTCTAGTCCATCTTCAGTGTTTACCCGTAGATTATGCCGGATGAGATTTTTCTGCACACTGGGATGCATCATTGAACTACAGGGTTTATTATAACATATTAAATGGTTTTGGATGTCATGGAAGCTTGGAAAAAATTATTTTCATCCTTTTCTGTCAGCCACAGATTATTACGTCCTTCAGACATTCAGGGTAACCACCACATTTGTTTACTCTGTATCAGCATCTTCATGGAAGTAAGAAGAAAGGCCTTAGTACAGAAAGCAGCTGTGCACAGGAGGGGAACATACTTGGGACACCAAACCAAAACCCACTCAATAACTTTCAAAGTGGCAGCACTAGCCTACTGACAATTTTTAGAGATAGAGGAGATCGACATCTAAGAATCCAGAGTGCATTCCTCAGACTATAACATCTAACAGCCAATAAACCTGATCTCTGCCTCCCTTTAATAGTCAATATGTGCTTAAAAGTTTCCAGAAGACTGGGCACATGGCCTGCCCCCCCACACCATACCACAAAGAGGTGTGAAATGATTTTACTCCTGCTTTTTAAGTACCAAGACTGTTGATTCTAGTCTTGCAGGAGGATATGGGTTGTTTATAGGATGACCAGACAGCAAATGTGAAAAATCAGGACGGGGTGTGGGGGGGGGGGGTAATAGGAGCCTATATAAGAAAAAGACCCCAAAATTGGGACATCTGGTCACCCTAGTTGTTTATAATGAGCTCTCATCCCTTCATTGAAGAAAGGGTCTCGAATCTTTATCAGGGACATCACTACTCCAAATGGCTAGTGCAGGGGTCGGCAACCTTTCAGAAGTGGTGTGCCGAGTCTTCCTTTATTCACTCTGATTTAAGGTTTCACATGCCAGTAATACACTTTAACGTTTTTAGAAGGTCTTTTTCTATAAGTCTAATATATAACTAAACTATTGTTGTATGTAAAATAAATAAGGTTTCAAAATGTTTAAGAAGCTTCATTTAAAATTAAATTAAAATGCAGAGCCCCCCAGACCGGTGGCCAGGACCCGGGCAGTGAGAGTGCCACTGAAAATCAGCTCGCGTGCCGCCTTTGGCACACGTGCCATAGGTTGCCTACCCCTGGGCTAGTGACTGGAATCAGTAAAAGTTATAGAACAGTCTGCGTAAGACATCCTCCCCCACATTTAGCGGCTGTGATGTCATTTCACCAATCTTCAAGTCAGTCTTGCGTTAAAAATAAGAAGAAACATTGAAAAATTCTTATCAGACCCGCAAAGCAGCTTATTAGGGCACAAGCCCAGTCCCTCTCCCACCCACCATTAGAGATGACATTCCTAGACCAACTCATCCACAAGCTGTGCAACTGGGGACAAGACAGGTGGAGTATCCCTTGCAGCATCAGGAAGGGATACTCCACCTGACTTGTCCCCAGTCGCACAACAAAAAGCATTTTCAGTGAGCTTATGCAGACACATGGACCTAGATTCTCTACAGAATCCCTGGGGCCTACACACAAGCTCCTAGTGGCATTTAGCTTCAGAAGGCACAGCCCAAATGGAAGGGAAATTCTCAAGACCCTACCCAGAGAGAGACCAGAGACAGTGTCGGGCAGGAGCATTTTCTTTATTTACATATAGAAAACATTTTCCTGAAGCATCATTTACTTCAGAGGAATGAACCTAGATGAGTGGGTGGCACCGATACCAGGTCTGCCGTGTTTCACTGGCTTGTAAGTGATGGAAAACTCGCCCAGGTAGTGGCCAATCATCTCGGGCTGCAAGAGAAAAGACAGGGGGACTATTCAGAAACAGGATTGATCTGATGTGACGAGCAGCTGAGAGCCGAAAACGGGAGAGTACCCTGCAAAGACCTTGAAGAGCATCCGAAGACCAGTTGGATTTCATGACACAGAGCTCTGGGATGACTGTTTAGAACTATTCTTTAAAAATGCAGAACCTCCACGCGCATCTATCAGGTGCTTGGCACAGGTAGAGATGCCATTTGCAGACAATTGAATTAACGTAACCCTCTTTCTGTTCCCAAATTATCCAGGGAGACTGATTGATCTTTCATTGAATAACCATGTAAACGTTTCAGCCTCCAGACTGCTCCAGGGTTCACTGCTACTATTGTTTTGAGCAAGCACAAGTCATACCTTGCCACTTCCCTGCGTGTGTGTGTCATTCACAAGTCTCTGTGAGTGACAGAAATCGAATAAATGGGGTCAAACACCACAGTGAATGTTTTTCTTTCAGTATTCAGCCAGCTCTAGTCACAGCTGCAAACCCTCCTCTTCCTCATCACATTCAAAAATGCCCCCCCTGCCCCCTACCCGGACAGCACTCCCACCTCTCTGGCAGATAAGACTGTCTACACTACAGACTTCTGCTGACACAGCTGTGTCTGTCAGGGGTGTGAAAAGGTGTGATCCCTGACAGATGGCCCAAATACAGATGCACTTATACCAGCAAAGCTTGTTTTGCTTGGGGTGGGCTAAACTATCAGTAAAAGCGCAGTTTTGCTGGCATTAGCTGCGTCCATGCTAGGACACTTACCAATAGAACTACAGTGGTAAGGAACCTCCTAGCGTAAACGTGGCCTGGGCGATGCAATTAGCTACAGCAATCCACTTTGATAGACAACCAAAGGAGGAGATGTTCAAAGGCACAAGTGGCAGTTATGATTTAGTATCCCAGGCGTCTAACTCCCATTTCAGGTCTAACTGCCACCTGTGCCTTTAAAAAAATCACCCCCCCCCCCCATGTCCAACTCAAACATTCCCCCAACCAGAGAGATCTACCGTAAGCCCTTCANGCTGCCACCTGTGCCTTTAAAAAATCACCCCCCCCCATGTCCAACTCAAACATTCCCCCAACCAGAGAGATCTACCGTAAGCCCTTCAACAGGCTTTCAGGTTAGATTTCAACCACAAACAAAGCAGGCAAAGAAAATGTTGGTCAGTTGTTTAATCCGTCCTTGTAATATCAGATCACGCCGCACGGCACCTGCTGGCTACTTCATTTCCAGTTAGATTTGCCAGTCGGGTTTCTCGATACAGCAGGACACACTGTGGCTCTGTCACCACCAGGCAGGTGAGCGTAGGGTGTGGGAATACAGGACTGCCTCAAAGGGTCTGTCTACACTGCAAGAAGCAACATGTTCTTAGCTCCCGTTAGCTAAGCCCAGTTAAGAGCAAGCTTTTTGTTGCACTGCAGACAGACCCGTCCCCCGATTACTTCTCTCATACACAGCAGCACTATACACAACTGATTCATTCACGGAATTACCAGATGGGCAAGCAACCTCTTGCAACGCTTCAGCCTAGGTCTAGCCTAAGAAGAAAAAGCCTTGTATGTAGCACATTCCCCAAAGTCAGACAACCACCTTCTCAAAGGAAAATAGAGAATAAGTTCATGACAACAAAGTTTTGGGGTGTTTTAAAAAACAAAAACAAAAAGCTCCCACAACAACCTGCCTTTCATAGGTGTTAAAGCCTCATATACAAAGACTCTCCTCCAAGAGACAACTGGCCAAGGCTCCAACTGGAACAGAAGTTCAAGCAAATTAAAGGGCAAATGGCTTATACTTTCAGAATCAATCCATTGCAGGAAAATTCAGGAGCGGAGACGGGGTCTACGCAAGCAGGATGCTGGTAAGTTTCTGCTGCTATCAGACAGTTTTCGCTCCTGCATAGCTCACCTTGATTTCCACCTGGTTGAAGGTTTTGCCGTTGTATACGCCGACCATGCTGCCCACCATCTCGGGGAGGATGATCATGTCGCGCAGGTGAGTTTTGACTACCTCTGGCTTCTCCATGGGAGGGGCCTCCTTCTTGGCCTTGCGAAGGCGCTTCAGCAGGGAATGCTGCTTACGACGCAGGCCGCGATTCAGACGCCTGCGCTGGCGAGCACTGTACAACTGCATCAGCTGCTCGCTGAAATAACAAAGAGGACCAGATCAGCGGGGGGAAGGGGGAGGGATAGCTCAGTGGTTTGAGCATTGGCCTTCTAAACCCAGGGTTGTGAGCTCAATCCTTGAGGGGGCCATTTGGGGATTTAGTTGGGGATTGGTCCTGCTTTGAGCAGGGGGTTGGACTAGATGACCTCCTGAGGTCCCTTCCAACCCTGATATTCTATGACTCTAAAGAAGAGTCAGCTCATACGTAACATTTAGATTCAGTGAGGAAAGGAGCGAAACACCAGACCTGGCGCCAGGACTCCTGGGTTCTATTGCCAGCCATGGGAGGATAGAATTATCATTTGTTCACAGTTGGGAAAGATCCAGGAGCGAGCAAATCCATAGTCTAGTACTGCTGAGGACATTCCAATGAGATGCAGAGTCATGTATCAATTATTAATGATGTTCGCTGTGGTACTGCTGAACAGTCAACCAAGAATTGGACTAGGAGCTGTACAAACACAGCAGTAGATGGTCCTTGCCCCAAAGACAGACAGCCATGACATCAAGGAAGGCCACAAGCAGAGTGAACAATGTGTGACAACTTTTTGAGGGTGGTTTTACTTAGAAGGGGGTTAACTAAATGGAAAGAAGGGAAGTGGATGAGGGGGGCGGGGCAGGCATAGAGCAAAGCTGAGGGGAAGAGATTGAGAGATGGAGCAAACAGCCAATCGATGCAGGGCAGCCGAACATCCAGACAAACTGTAGAAAGTCCCTGCTCTGGCAACTTCGCTTCCTGCAAGCTGGAGTCTAGGGCTTCTCTCTGCAGCTCCACCCCACCTGGGTCCTAGCCCCCTCAGAGTTAGGGGCTTTCCCCCCCACAGTTCTGGGCCCATGGAATGCTGGGGGAGTGGATTTGACACCACCCCTCCTCCCACACTCTGGTATTCTTAATTTGGACCACGTGATACGAATGAATATGGCAAATTACTTCTATCAGAACACGCAAGTAAAAAAGTGGACAACAAAATGCTGCTTTTCTATAGCCCAGGGGTCAGCAACCTTTCCGAAGTGGGGGGCCGTCTTCATTTATTCACTCTGATTTAAGGTTTCGCGTGCCAGTAATACATTTTAACGTTTTTAGAAGGTCTCTTTCTATAAGTCTATAATATAGAACTAAACTATTGTTGTATGTAAAGTAAATAAGGTTTTTAAAATGTTTAAGACACTTCATTTAAAATTAAATTAAAATGTAGAGCCCCTCCGGACCAGTGGCCAGGACCAGTGGCAGTGTGAGTGCCTCTGAAAATCAGCTGGCGTGCCACCTTCGGCAGGTTGCCTACCCCTGCTATAGCCCTTTGTCCTCAAAGATTCCAGGTCACATTACCCATATTAATGCATTTACCCTAAATTAAGTCTCCAGGAGGAAGATTGATAGTATCTTTATTTTACAGATGGGAAAACTAAACAGATGGTCTGGTCTTGTTATAAGGTTTTTGCCTGAGCAGATAGCAAAAAAAGCTGTTCTATCCAAATTAAGGAACCACAGCTTAATCCCAATGAACACTTGGTTCAGAATATGGCCCACTGTCATTGTTAGGAGATGAGAAAATAAAAGTCATATAATACACTTGGCCCCAAACTACTTCACAATCCTGTTTAAACCTGGCTACTTCTGCAGTGAAGACAGGGCCTACAGGCCTGTTGCACAGAATTTAGATATCTTGATTTCCAGTCGTGGGCTCTCGCCACAAGACCTGCCTTCATCTCTTAACATAACCTCATTGCTTGGTTTGGTAATGGGGGAGATGGGTGCCAATAAGCAAGAGTTTCTTACTAGGACATATCGAGGAGCTGATCCAGATCGACACCTCTGTAGGTGAATTTCCTAAAGGTACGTTTCTTCTTCTGTTCGACTTCCGCCTGGATTGAGAGAACCAGAGGGAAAACAGATGAGGCCTCCAAATTACAAAGACATCCAAGCAGGCGTGATATTCTGCCAGATACCTTTGCTGCCCGGCTCCCATGTGTTTACCAGCCCAGTTATTGCCCATGTTTAGATGTGGTACAGGGGGAAGAGGAGCACATGCATGGTAGTTCATTAGTCTCTGTAAAAGTGCTCTGAAGAATATAAGTGCTGTGTATTATTCATAAGGATTCACTGTTCGATAAATATTAATGCTCCTTTCACTTTGGAGCACACAGACCTAATGAACCCCCCCCAGGGTGAAGCATTCCCATGGCTTAACTGGGCACATTCATATTTACAAGAGGTTGGTTACTAGACATATCTGGAGCCAGTTTAGCCTGGAGGAGCACAACCCTGCTCAGCATGCTCCCATACGCTTCACAGCCCTCCACATACCCACAAACACACCTTCAGCACCATGCCCAGCCCAACAACAATCCACAGCTCCCCAGAGTGGCCCACAAGTTCCATCAGCCTCCACCAGCAAGCACCCCACATCTAACATGCACACAATATTACACAGCACCCCTACAACCACCGTGCGTCATTGACACACAATCTCCAGACAACTCCCTGGGTGCCCCGTCCTGCCACAGCACAGGCTACACACGCTCAGCCCCACAATGCTCCATGAGCCCAGCTCCACACATTGTACACAGACAATCTCACAACTCTCCCCCCGCCCCCCAGACACAACGCTCCCTCAACACGGAACCCCCAAGAGTCACAGACATCGCCAACAACACAACCCCACCTACCAACACTGCACACACCCGCAGCACCTCCAAGAGCCCCCCAAGACACATGCACAACTACCCCCATCACAATCCCTGCCCCCTCCCCCTCACTCCTCTCCCCCCCCCCCACAACGCACCCCCCACTCCGCTCGGGCCCCATCCCCGGAGAAGACGGGTGTCTCCCCGCCCCCGCCTGGGCTGCAGCAGCTCAGCCAGGCCCAGGCCCAGGCCCAGGCCAATGTCCCCCCCCACCACATACAGCCCCAGGCGGGCAGGGGGCAGCGCCCTCCGGGGGTATCAGCGCCCGGAGCCCCGGCCGAGCCGGCCCTGAAGCGGATGGACCCGGATTAAGGGCTCCGGCCCACGCCGCTATGACCCACCATCTTGGCCGCGTCTCTTCGGAAAGGGCTGATCTCGTCCGGGCGGCGCCTGATATCGCGAGAGCAGGGCAAGGGGCAGGCCCCGCCCACTACGGCTTCAGCGCAGCGGTTCCGCCCTCACTGAGATTTAAAGAAGCCGCCGCTAAAAAAAAAAGAAAGTGGGCGGGGGGGGGAGGAGGGAAGCGGTGTTAGTCTCGCTCATCCCTGCTGGCGCAGCAGCTATATGGCTCACCTATCCATTTCTAGGGCACCTCTCTACCCCAGATGTACCCCAAAACCCTAACATCTCACCCGCGCTGGACCCCATCTCCTCTGCCATCCCCCCCCATCCCACACTTATTCCTAAGGTTGGCAACACTGGGGGCTGTTTTCTTAGCACCCCACTCCTCCGCCTAATATTATTATTATTACTAATCACAACCAGTACTCAGCTACCTGCGCATGGGGTATTTCTTGCAGCTTGTTGCAGCACTCAGCAGAGAGATGAAGTAATAAAGGGACTGTTGGCAACCCTACTTATTTCCCCCACCCTGCTCCAGGCACCCACTTAGCCCAGTCCCCTCTGGGCAGAGCCCCCATCATGGCACAGGCTGCTTCCCAAGGTGGCTACCCTGGGCACCTACTCCGGGTACATGCCCAAGCCCCTGTGGCATCCCCCACCCACATGCAGGTCCTTATCCAGCTCAACCTACCACAGGTCTCCTAGTCCCCCTGGCCGCTGCCTGGTGCTCTGTCCCGCCACCTTTCCTGCCTAGCTTCTGTCCCAGAAGTTGATGCCCCACCAGCCACTATTCCAGACTGGGGATATTTGAGCCCCTGTCCTCAATCCAAGCAAACATCCTAGAGAGGTCTGCCGTCTCTCTGCTCCCTGGAAGTAGGGGCTGTGTGCTGGTTCTTCACGTCCCACCTGCAATCCATCACTCCCGAGGTGGCTGCTACCTGCCAAGTATTCACCCACCTGGGCCAGCCCTAGGCCCCCACAGATCCTGGCCCATACCTCAAGGGCTTTTCGGTGGAAGTGGGTTTCAAAGTAGGCATTTCCCAAGGTTTTAGGAGACTCCCCTGGACTGTAGGCCAGTCCTGGCTGTCACCTTTCACCCACCCCAGAGATGGCTGCAATTCAGTGGTCCTGTGGCACAGAAGATACTCTAGATCAGACATGTGCCCACACCAGAAAGAAATATTGGAACCTCTCCCCATCAACTTGGCAAGGAGGTGGGGAAGATGTCCAATAACATGGGACTGAGATCAGGAACCAACCCTTTTTGGGTGTTGTAAAACCTGACTGATAAAGTTAACCGTGAGAATGAGGGCAAAAATAGTATGGAAATAGCTATTGGTTAAACCAGGGGTCGGTAACCTTTCAGAAGTGGTGTGCCGAGTCTTTATTTATTCACTCTGATTTAAGGTTTCGCGTGCCAGTAATACACTTTAACGTTTTTAGAAGGTCTCTTTCTATAAGTCTGTAATATATAACTAAACTATTGTTGTATGTAAAGTAAATAAGGTTTTTAAAATGTTTAAGAAGCTTCATTTAAAATTAAATTAAAATGCAGAGCCCCCCAGACCGGTGGCCAGGACCCAGGCAGTGTGAGTGCCACTGAAAATCAGCTCGCATGCTGCCTTCGGCACACGTGCCATAGGTTGCCTACCCCTGGGTTAAGCACTTTCTATAAACCATTTCTCCGGCCCATGCTTTGCACAAGTTCACTGGAGGCTTAGGTTAGGAGCTGATAAAAAATGCTTTTTAATAGAAAATTTTCTAACAGAAAAATGCCTTATTGGGTAAATGGAAATTTTAATGGGAAAGGTTCCATTTCGGTCAAACTGAAATTTTTAGAGGAAAAAATAGTTTAAAACTGAAAATTGTTCAGGTTTCAATTTGTTTGTTCAAAGAAAAGCTGAAAATTTTTGAGAAAAATAAAAAAAACCTGTTCCTCTCCATTTTCATCAACATTTCTCACAGAAAAAAAAAGTCACTCCCTGATGGATTCTAGTTGTTTGGCTAGAATATAGATTTGAGTCCTTGTGAGCTTTATTAACCAAATTAATTTTAAGATAAAAAAAAGAAAATTACAGAAAGGATATTTGATAGTTTCATTTTAAATGACAGTGGCTCAATAAAACTTGAGTGATCTAACATAGCACAGGGGGACCAATTCTGTTATTCTATTCCTGTGCTTGGGGATACGAAGGGAAGAGGGACTGTGTCACCTGTGGTCTCCCCATGTTCTGGTGTAAGTTAGATCAGCCTCGGGGCTGCTCTAATTTATGCTGCTTTTCATAGCTTCCTCTAGGCCCTAGGAAGCAGTGAATAGTCATAATCACAGTACTCTGGCTATGCCTACAATCTGCCCCCTATGCCAGGGGCTGGGATCAAGGCTGTCAGGTGATTTTGAGTCCTTAGGCTTTACACTCCAGCCATACAGATGCCTGAGCAGGGTGAGTTTTGGGAGGGTGGGAAGGGGCAGATGGAATCCCAGGAAGATGAAGAGGCTGCAAAAATTGGAGCAAAAGCAGGTGGTGAGGAGCAGATGGTTGAGAGGAATCCCCACTGAGAAAGGGCAAGGCAAAAGAAATCCCCACCAGTGCAGGACTTACTAGAACAAGACATCAGGTCCGGGTGGAGGCACAGAAGCTGCTGTAGAGCTGAGTAGGCTGTGAAGCAAAGCAGAACGCTTAGGCAGGGTGCTAGTCCCAGGTACGCAAGTAGCCACCTTTCAGAAGTAGGAGAGACCACTCGGCCGTTTCCAAGTGGGAATCATGTCTGATTAAATGGCTGGCCCCAGCTGAGACCACTAAGAAGGATGCTCCGCTTCAGAGCTAGCTCTGCTTTCTATCCTCTCCCCTGGGCTGAAGCAGAAATCTCAGGCCTCTGGCTTCTCTCCTTACTCTTCCTTTTGTCTTGTCTCCTATTCCTTCCTTAGTCCAGATGGAGGGAGAGAGCAGGAAAGATGAGGCAATGCCTCTGTGCTTCCAAAATGAGGAGGCAAAGATTTATATGGGTTTCAGAACTGCTGCCTCCTTGCTTCCCAGTGGGTGGCACCATAAAACTGTCCGTCCTTTTTCAACTCGTCTAGGAGGGGAGCAAAGAATTTGTCTCACACATGAGGTAGGTCTTCAAGGCAGAGTTAACCTGGGTTGTTACTCAGGTGTTGCCCCTAAGCCCTCTCCCATCCACACACAACACCCTCTCACCTGTTTGGTGGTGCTCTGAACCCAGGCTAGCTGGCGACATGGATTGGAACTTGGGTGCTGCCTTCACTCAGACTGGACCTCACCCACTTTTAGTTTGGATGAGGCCAAATCACTCAAGTACTGATAGTCCCCCAATGCCTTCCCACAATTCCCTCCCTGTGCCCAGAACAGACAAGTGTCCCCTCCTGCCTCCCCCCCCCCCCAATCACTGGGAAAAAAATCACAAAGTAGCTCAGTTTACTGCTGCAGCAGCACAAAGAACTATGGGATATGCCCCCCGAAGTCGGATAGGGCTTTGTACTAGTCTAGACCCAACTGCCAAACACCTGAGTTAAGTGCAGTGAAGACATGCCCAAGATCAGATTTCCTAATAGAATTGTTCCTCCAATACCATCATTGGGGCATTTCTCTCTCTTGCTCACAGAAATTGGAGAGCCTCCGGCCCGCTACACTTTGTGAGATGATTCACACATAAGCGTTAGGCCAAGGTGTGGCAGACAAATGCTGGCTCAGCTCTTAGCACAGGTTGATTCAGTTTCTGTTGCTGGGCAGAGCTCCACTTCAAACAGATTGAATGGTTTATTAAACAAAACCTGTCCAACCATTTAAAACATTCCCCCTACCGTGTTGCAATTCCAAACAGCTGAAGTGCAGGAGAACTGGAAAGCAAACCTGGTCTAGAAACGCATCCAGTCAAGCTTGCATCTCCAAGCTGCACGAAATACAACAGGGGTAGGCAACCTATGGCACGCGTGCCGAAGGCGGCACACGAGCTGATTTTCAGTGGGACTGCCCGGGTCCTGGCCACCGGTCCGGGGGGCTCTGCATTTTAATTTAATTTAAAATGAAGCTTCTTAAACATTTTATAAACCTTATTTACTTTACATACAATAGTTTAGTTATATATTATAGACTTATAGAAAGAGACCTTCTAAAAACGTTAAAATGTATTACTGGCATGCGAAGCCTTAAATTAGAGTGAATAAATGAAGACTCGGCACACCACTTCCGAAAGGTTGCCGACCCCTGAAATAAAGACTTAAGGTCTACATTTTCAGGTGCTTAGATTCCTAATCCCATACCTAGCCACCAAGTGAGAGAATTTCAAAAGCACCCAGGAGACTGTGAAACACAAGATTTTCAATTGGATTCATGTTTGTAAATCCTCCTAAATTAGGTGGTTTTGAAAATACTGCACCTAAGTCAAATGAGTTCAGCTTTGCCACAAATCTACTTTTCGGCCAACACGTTTCTGAAAATTTTGATGTAACTACAAAGTACCCTTTTCGGTCACACATGGGCTTTGNTCCTGTTCTTTCAGCATAGTTTTAAATCCAAACTTTTAAATTAAAAAAACTAAAGAGCTACTTCTGCCCTATCTCCCCACCGTAGGCTGGCAGTGGAAAGCGAGCAGATTGCTGGCCATAATGCAGTTTTTGCTTTAAGCTTTGCGGTTCATCTTCTGCCAGTGCCTGCCGTGCTGCTGAGGTGGCATTTGTGACACTAACACAACAGGAGCACAGTGCCACTGCAAGATCTGCTTTCACTCCCCATTTAACAGTGATTGGACAATACGGACACAAGCAGTTTAACATTCAGAGACCATGCTTTAGCACTCAGTGTAAATTAATCCACTATAGAAACTAATTTACCATCCCCAAGAACAGCCAGAAATTGCATGGTCACTTGTTTTTCCTTTTGCAAAACTGGGGGCTAAGTAAGAGGTGCAGAGGGGGCTACTGGGGTTAACCTCCCTATGCATTGTTCATCTACTCAACTAGGATAGTCTGTTTTCACTGTGCATCTATCCTACCATTTTAAATCCCATTTTAGCATTTTTCTGCTTGCCTCACCCATTTAAAAAAAAAAGTTAGTTCTACCCCCAAGTTATCAACGCTCGACTAAGCGCCAGGCCTGGAGTTAGCAGAAGCTAGTGGACTCTTGATGCAGAGCCTAGGAGTATCAGAGGTGAACAACTGAGGATGGAGAACAAGAAGCAGTGGTTGGGTGCAAGGAGGAGAAAGGCTGAGTGTTTAAGCAATGCAAAGACAATGCAGAATTTAGCCTTTTTTTTTTTTTTTTTTTAAAGAGTTATGGTCAAGTTGTTATGGTCCAGTGACATTTAAAGATGGGATCAGAGGGTAGTGCTAGCATCCAAATTACATACAGAAACACACACAAAGGCCTTAGTTTGATTGACTTGAATTGTCTCCTCCCTATGTAAGTGTCACGGAGTTTGTTATATTTGTACGGAGATTACAAGCATAATTTACACACAGCAGGTAGCAGCAGAGATGTGAAATGCTGCAAGTAAAATTTTCCAGCATTAATAGAACTACATTAACTTGTGTTCAGAAGCTTGCACCTAATTCATCCAGTCTCTAAAATTCTGACCCACAGCCTTCCCCAGATGTGCCAGTTGTCTCTGCAGTACAATGACAACGCTAAAAGCAGTTGGAACTAGACATGCAAAACCAAGGGACCCAGCCCCAGCCTGCAATCTACACTATCAGCAGACGAAAGATGGAAGGTTGAAGGACATCAAGAAGCAACAGAGCAGAGCTGGTGCTGCAAAGTTAGTTCTCTGTGTTAACACTAAGGTTTACAGGCCAAATGAAGTGTTTACAGGACTTAGCAGAGGCATTGAAAATGTAGGTTGGAGGGAGCACCTCAGAACAGGAGGCTGCATGGAAGAAAGAAAAGCAAGATGGGGGTTTAGTTACTTGCAGAGAGGTAGGTAGAAACCAAGTTATGCAGGGCTTTGAAGGTAAGAACAAGGAGCTTAAATGTGACACAGAGGTTCAGGGGAAGCCAGTGAATGGGTTTGGGGAAGATCTGGGCATAGTGGGAGTGGCTTCTGTAGGTGTAGATTTGTGGTAAATTTTGGATGTGTTGATGAAGTGTCACGCAAGCCTACAAGTTCAAACTAGTTTAGTTTGCACTCTGAACCATATATGAACCCAGCTCTGTGAAGGTGACAACACAGTTCATTAGCTCCCTACGACCTGCCCCTGAAGCACTTTCTTGAATAAAGCAGCTAGCTCACATACCAATTTGCAAACAATTGGAGTTTAATCCACTATCACTGCTCAAACCAGCACAAAGCTGATTCCAGAGGAATTATGCAGTGAAGGATTTTTTTCATAGATCAGATCCTTGATATGGGGAGGTAACACTACCTGGACTTGTATGAGGACACATGAGAAATTAAAAGGATATCCCAGAGAACAGTGCAATATATATATTGCCACTGCTTTTATATCTCAAAAGGATCTCAAAATCTCAGAGGAGTTAGTCCCACCGTCTTCTTTGAGATGGATATATTCTTCCGTTAGACAATTATGTACTTTGATCTCACCTCTTAAATTAAGAGCTTGTATAGGTTTACATGTTACATTTAGGATTTAAGATTACTTTGCAGCCTGATAATCTTGAAATTTAACCCACCTTTAATTCTAGACTAAAGCATATCACTGATTTAACATGCTAATGCTCCATAATGCATCAATTCCTGCTTATAGTCATGCACATGTAAGAGACAGAAGAGGGTTTTGGAGACTCATAATGGTATATTGAGTCTTTCACCTGTAGATTACCAGTTCAAATCCAGGTCAGTCTGGTATGGACCTAAAGCTACTGAGGTTCTTCAGTAGCCTATGAAATGAATTTAATGGTCTCAGTCCAGATTCTACATCAGCTCAATCATATCACTTGCATTAAGGGCTGAAAGGGCATGAAGAGTGCATTATGCTTTCACTTCTAGGCAGTACCTAAAGGTCCTGGTTGAGGCACAGGGCAAAAAGTGTGGGTAAGTGTGCACTGACGCTCTACCCACAAGGACTTCTTTTCCAGGGCTGTCAATCTGGCAACTTTCATGAGAACCAAAATTCACATGGAAAAATTTGTAAGAAAAAAAAGTGGAGACAGGCTTATGTTTCTAATCCAAATGTACTTCTCTTTATTCAAACCAGGGGTAATCACTGGTTAGTGCAAAATGCACCTAAACCTTTTGCCTGAGGGAAATCTACATCTTAACAAGGCCTCCGTTAACCCCTAATGAAATCCACAGAGGATTTTAAAGAGTTTGAAGCACAGAACTAAATGCTGTACTTCATAAGTGACACTGTGCATCAACAAGTCTGCACCTGCATTGTTACCAGTTCTATACTGTCAGGTAACAAAAGCAAAATACACTCAGTAGATTTCTTCTTTTAACTCCCAGAGTTTCTGGACCAACTGCCCCACCATTATGTTAGAAGTAAAGGGGTTGAAACTGACCATCACTTCCAACATTGCTAACGGAAACCCTGTTTTAAATTAAAAAATAAGCCAGCATACATAGTAGAAAATTTCTCTTAAAAATTTCACAATCTGTAAATGTATATATTTTTCTTTAAACATAAAAGTTTACAATATACGGTAAAACAAAGGCTCAGGAAAAATAATTTCAAAAAAAGAAACCTGAAGTTTTGAATTAAAGCTGAAGACATTTTTAAAACCCTGTAGTTTGAACCAGTGACATTTTCTTTATTTGTGCTGATGGGTTAGAGAAAGGAATATATTTAAAACCTGCAGTCCAAACACCCACAGCGTTGCCTTCAAAAGCCATCCCCCCTCCCATTCCCCTCCCCCAATGTTGTTATATTTTTCCTCCATCAAGTATGTGATTGTCACAAGTTCAGAAGTCTGGGATTCCCGGGTTCAGCTGCTACCAGATATCCCACTGTGGACAGGATTCCCGATTGCCAGCATGTGCTAGCGTCTGTAGGGGTGAAATCCTTGCACATTATGGTTCTGTCCTCGTCCAAAACCACTTCCTCCTGCAGGTGGGCCACTTGATGGTGGCACTGAGGGGCCTCCATAGGAGGGGGGCTGCTGGCTGGGGTCGGAGAAACCTTGTCCAAAACCGCTCAAGTCTTGTCCATAACCTGGGAAGAAGAGGAAAAGGCTGCAGTAAGCTTCTATTACAATCCACACGCTCAAAGGTAGAGGCACAGCACCATTTCAAAACTGATGCCACACACACCAATGCACAGCTTTATGAACACACAATGATGTGCTGATCTAATACCCAGATGATAGTTGCTTTTACATTTGACCAAGTTATTTGGATTTACATGTAGAAAATACAGGAACTGATAAAAGGCAGAGAGGAGAGGGGACTGAATGCCTAATTGGAGATAGTGCTTTTCACTCTATATCAAATCTTACCCAGGCTGGTGGTGACCAAAATGTCATGCTACTGCTGTTCAGAGGCTTATGTAAAGTGGGCTGGTAGTATCTATTAGTCCATAATGGATAAGTGTCCATATTAGCAAAACTAGATTTCTGTCAGTTTCAGCAGAGGTAGAGAAGATTAATGGGGAAACATCTGTCTGAAAATTTGATAGTTACTACAGCTGATGTTTGTAACTGAAAGGAGTTAGTGAAAGATTGTGATTTTCAGTTTATTTTGTGTACCACCAATTTTAGTTTCCTGTGTATGGTCAAGTTTTCCTTTGCTGAAAAGACCCCTATAAGATAACCATAGGAAATTGTTTTAAGAAGGAGTTTTAAATACTAGGCCCTGAATGTATTTTTTTTTTAAGACGACGGTTGCATCAGAAACTGGAATTTTCTGAAATTGTCAATTAAAAAACCCAAGTTGACAGGGTCCCTTTCAAAGGCTGTGGTGACTGGACTCCCATAAACTTCCATCAAATCCACAGACCAGAATCAGGAAGCTTGTTAATGCTGCTACTGCCCCCATTATGTGGTTAAAAAGGGAACTTCAGCTAATTGCCATCCAAATCCAACACCCTACCCTGGCGTTAACTTGCTGCACAGAACCAGCTGAAATAAGCAAATGGTGTGGCAAGTTTCTTCTCAAAGGTAGCTCAAAAGAACAGCAAAAGCTATTTTATCATCAGCTTCCCACATAACTTAAGTAGGCAGACTACATTTCCAATGTAGCAAAAACACTGAAGCAACAGATAAATAGTTATATTGGAATAGCCATCCCTTCTGTGTACCCTTGCTATTCATACTAACACAACCCCTGAGTTAGTCTAAGCTGTTTCACCAGACTTACTCATTTTAAATCTAAAAGTGAGCTGTCCCTCTGTGAACTTTATGCTCATTTATTCTGTAAGTCAGTATCTTTCTGACAGGGTAACAACTAGCTTCCTTTCCCTGAAGAGATCATAAAGGTAACTACGGAATCAGGAGACTTTTACCTCCTACCACATCTTCCTCCTGCCTTGTCAATGAGATTGTAACCTCCATTCTACGACATAATCTGGAGCTGAGGTAAGAGATTTTGGAGCAACAGGTTTAGAGTAAGCAGGATGACAGAGGAGACAGAGAGACACCCTTTCAATTTGGAGGAAAAAACTAAATTCCTGGAAGGCAAATGGATGTGTATTAATAGTAACTTACTAAAAGAAGTTAAGAAATCTAACAGAATCTTTCTAGTGATTAAAATACAACGGTCAGTCATTACAATGGCATCAATGTGAAATTCCACTATGCAAGACAGCCTTAAGAATCCTGTAATTACTCAGTAGATTTCTGTGACTCAATTTTTTTCTGCACAGGGTTAAAGCAGGTTTAACTCTGCTAATCCAAAGCAACAGTCTCTTGGCATCTCCTCAGTATTTCAATGTCAAGCTCTGCCTGTCTCACAGGACTTACTACCACTAATGAACCCAACAATGCATTTATCATGGGCTTCCCCGTTTGAAGATTTCTCAAGCTGCTAATTCAGCCATTGTGACACAAAGATCAGTAGGCAACCTTAAATGCATTAATTTAATGCCAAGTGGTGGGGTTCGGAGTAAACATAATCACATTACTCTCACCAGCATTATGGCTTGCAGTGAAGAGTTAAGAAAACCAGAGCTCTGCTGGTTTGTTTGCCACAAAGGAATCCAGCAGTCAAACCAACAGCCAACATTTTTTTTTAAAGGGGGGAGGGGGGGGGGCACTGTTCTTTCCTCCAGTGAACTACCCCACCATTGGTCTGCATTGTCACTTCCAACAGTGACACACAGCTGATTCACAACTCCAGAGTGACCTGGTTTCTAAGTCAGTTGTGTCAACAGTAGCAGGCGATATTGACTCTGTTGCTTAGGGTAACTAAATGCAATTTGCTTACACAAGACAATCTAAGTCTTGCCAATGCAACATCTTGGGAAGCGGACAGCAGTGGAGTCATATTCCAACGACGTGTTTTTACTTAGGCCAACTAACAGATATTTAAAGTAGATTATCCTTGAACTGTAAAAAGCAAACATTTCCAAGCCACCATACTTATCTCACCCACCCTCAAAGAGAAGAGACCCTGCAAGAAACAAAAGTTAATTTCCCAAATGCAGATAAAGTAAGAGCATTGGTTGTAAATAGGCTCCACCTACCTAGGATATATCACTGCTCAGCCTGACCATAAGAGTGTAAACAAAGTATTGGCGCGTAGCCTGAAGGGTCTTGAGAATAGGTACCCAGCCCTAGTAAGAAATGAGGAGACCAGGGTGACTAACCCCAAGACAGCCCTGTACAGAGATATAATTTTTTTTGGGTGAGGGAGACACACCCTTGTTAGAGTTTAATTTACTAGAGTGTTTACATTTATCTCAGCTGTAAACATAGCAGCATTTATGATGCTGTGAAGCCAGGATGAATCTGTAAATGCCAAAATGATTAAATACTTTGATGCCTCTTTAAAGTCTATAAACTCTATGCATTTAAGTGAAAACATGAAAAACTTGTTAACTGCCTTTTGTATACCAATGCTGCTAGCTGAATTGCAAATGACATATGAAGTTCCAAAGATCTTAAAGAGGTTAAAAAGATCTTAAACATAGCTTTATAAACATGAAGAGGTTATTGACTTGGGTGGTAATACACTAAGTTGAACACTTCTATCACTGTGTACATATACTGTGAGAGTGCAGTCTTGCACAGAAGTAGTTTGCTTTCTGGCATGAATTTTGGGGTGAGAGAGATTAATCCCACTAATCCATTTAACAACATTATCTAACCCTCTTCCTCCTCCCAAAAAATCCATTAACCGCTAAGGACTAACTACAACCAGCATTTCGCTGTAGGAAAAAATGTCTCCAAGATTTATACAAGATGCAGCTGGTACTACATATTCCTTACACCAGACACCCCAACTATCCCTCACAGCATTGTTTTGAAAGTCAGTCAATTAAACTGAGTGGTGAGTTTTTTAAAATGATAATTGGAGGTTACTACAGAAAAGTCTTGCAACAGGAACTTTAGAGCAGAGTTCCCTGTATGGAAAGTTTATATATAATCAATTATACCTTTGCTGTTTGGATCCATTTTAATTATTAGTATTAAAAGACTTGGCTACCAAGTCTGAGACAAGATAAATTTGTATGCATCAGTTTTTATTCTATTCAGTAAATGTTTCCCCTCATACGTAACAGAGGCACATTTCCAACAAGAGAAGAAAATCTTCCACCTGAAGTCAAATTGGGGGAACTTTCGATCCCAGCTACTGTGTCTATGACACAAGCTTAAGAACATCTCTAACTAAACCCATCATAACTCTAACACCCTCATCTTATGCATGTCAAGAACAACTGAAAAGCTGATCTCCTCCTATCAGGAGTTTTATACTTCAGATTTTTTGGACTACAGAAAATCCATTCAAAGAACTTTATGAAGCAGACATTTCGTAATGAACAGCTTCTGCAGGTATTTTATATGGGACTAGTAGGGCATGCATAAACACAGGGGAAAAGTGGTTAAAATGCAGGGACAGAGTGGCCATTCTTGATTCCTGGGCTCACCTTGTGTATTATGCTGCCTTCAGAGGTTACCAATGGCCAGTGATCAAGAAGAAGGCACACCCACCCAGTTAATTGGGCAATGCTGCTCATGGAAGGCTTGGGTGCAAGGGTAAAATGAAAGAACTCCTTCCTGATCTCCACAAATAGTCATCTTTCAGCCAGTAGCACGAGACTTTGACTTCCCATATTTTGTCTTACTGTAGCTAACCTACTAAATCATTCTTTATCACCTACTTGCAGCAATGAGCTCCAGGGACTGATAAAGTTTTCCCTAGTAAGTATCCACTTTTGTTTTAAATTAGCTGCATCAATTTCAACAAGTCTCATGAAACAGGGACAAAAGGGGCATGCAGGTCAGATTTTGCTATACCCTTTATTATTTTTTGTCTCAGTCAATTCCCGTTACTCTAGAGTAATTAGATACTACTTTTAAGTATCACTATTCTCCATGCTGAGCCCACCCTCTTATGCAAGCCCCATCACTCAACGATTTTCAGTGCCCTTTTCACTGTGCTTTGCTTCAATTCTAGTGCATCTTCCTTGAGGTGAGATTACCAGAATTCCCTTTGGCTGCTACTGTGTTAACCAAAGACATTTCAACAGAAAAGGAAGCAAACTACTGAGCACCTTGCAGTGTGAAATTGTTAGTTGAACAAAAAAGGGTTTAAACTTGAGCATTTGGGGGAATGCAAGTGGTGACTTATCCTACCACTGCACAGATCTTTAGAGAGCCAGTTATTTAGCGATTCAGGAAATGGGCAATACTTCAGGCAGGGTAGGAATGAAACAATACTGTGATATCAGAGGATTGGATGTTTTGGGGGCCCTTGAGAGCTGGCATTCCCACCATTAGTACAAATGCTGTCAGCATTAATACACTGCTCCTGGAAACTGTGACTTTTCACCAAAACATTATGAATAAAAGGAAAGCAGAACCTTGGGGCTGAGGGGAAAGGTTGCCGCTCTGAGTGTATTTTATATGCAGTTACTTACCAAACTGGCTATAAGGGAATTCTGGCTGAGCAGTTGGGGGTTTGCTCATGTCCTGAGTTGCCTGAGATGGTGGTGGTGGCGGTGGGAAAGCTAGTGGTGTTGCCCCAGGAGTGGCAGGTGGAGGGGGTACTCCAGGAGGGGCAAACTGGTCAGGTGGAGGAGGTGGAGCACCATATCCAAAACCTGATAAATAAGAGGCAGAGCATAAAATCTGTGACATGTTACGAGGCCAAAAGCACTTGGACTTTTCATTTGGCTTCAGAGTAATTTAACATTTTGTTACTAAACCCTTTGTAAGGTGCCTACAGAAAAGAGACTACTACTTGTTGCCTGCAGCTGACGTAAAGGGATTGATTTAACCATCTCTTGACAGTCATCCTATCCACAGCTAAAGTCATTTAAGAGATGTGAAATCTTACACCTGTTACACAGACTGCATGTGCTTAACAGCAATTGAACCATCTTACCTAGCAAAAAATAGCTGAAGAGGTAGCCACAGGTACCAAAAGGTGAACTGTGGGAGCAGGGAAAGGCATGGTGAGGCACCCCTCCAAAAAGCCTTTCATCCATCCAAATAAGGAAGTTGCCAAAAGCCTCAGGCTGAAAAATCCTGGACAGGCTGCTTCCCCAAAGCACAAGAATCAGAACTAACAGGTGCATAATGGCTGTGCAAGAAACTCTGTATAATTAAGGGTATCTTTCTGCCAGTTTTAACCCAATTGTGCATAGGAATTTTAAAGGAACGTAAAGGAGTTAGGTACCCAAATCCCATTTAAATTCAATGAGAACAGGGTGCCTAATTTCTTAGGCTAGAATTTTCAAGGGAGCCTGTGTCTCTAGTCTTCAACATGTAGTATTACTATCTTGAATACCTCAGTTCTAGAAAGGAGAGGTCAAAAATAAAAGTCCTCAGTCAAAACATAGTAATACCGTAACCTCTCAGTTTGTCTAAGTAATATTAATATGATCAGAATTGACGGATTCAAAGAAACGAACTGAAAATATACTGATTTCTAGATACAGTACAGAAATATTTGGGTGGATCCACAGGTGGATCAAATGTGAAAGACTCCAGTGAATTCACAGAAAGGCATGAAACAAAGACAAACAGAACTGACTAAAACCCGTTCCTGTGTTCAATGGCACATCATTGGTTCGAGATTTACAGAGGACACTTACTAAATGGTGGAGGGGTGCCATAGCCCTGTGGGAACCCTTGTGGAGGTGGGAATCCTCCAGGAGGCGTAGAAACTATGTATGAGGTAAAAGGTGGTGGAGGAGGTGGGGCTCCTCTTCCTGGAGGAGGCGGTCCATACCCACCTAGAAAATCCAATACAGAATTGTGAGAACAAGTGGTGCCTTCATCTAAATTCAGCAAAAGCAACTTTTTATTACTAAGTCAAAATTACCCCAAACAGAATAAAGAAGTTGTTACCGTACTTGGAACCAAATTCTCGGAAACTCTACCCCCTCTATGGATACGAACTTTGGAAAATGCTCAGAGAACCCTGACTGTAGCTCTAGAGTTCTCTTCTTCGTATTTAATTTCTTGATGGCCAGTATCAGTTTAATTGCATCAGCAGCAAAAGGGTGTATTCCAATTCCCAACACTGAATAGTTAAGAACAGAACTGTTCCCCCTGCCCCATGTTTTTTCCAATACAAACTCAAAAGTTGAGTTTTAAAACTGGCTTAGAAGCACTGTACTTGAGAAATGTACAGCCGCCATCAATTCTCATTGAAAAGCAATTTACATCTGCACTACCAGTTGGCCTTTACAATATACTAAACAATCAAACTTTTGTTACCTACTTACCAATTGCCTGTCCAGCTGGTACCCACATTCCTAAAACAATGAAACAGAATGGTAGTTTATCCACATATATTGAAACTGTTCTATTAAAAATGGCATATAATGCAATTCTGAAAAAAGTAGTGTTCTACATTGATTAAAGAGCTAATGCAAGAAGTGTCCAGGAGTCTCAAAACTCAAATTACACTCAGTGTTCAAATTGAGAGAATATTCTAGCATTAAGTCATTCCATCACATTGTTTAAAAAGACTAAGGATTGCAAAGGTGAAGCTATAGATACAAGGTTTTTCAAATATAATGCTGATAAGAGTTATCATTCAGCTATTTCAAGTGTTTTAGAACCATGGAACCTCATTTTATATTTGCTGCAGTGTGAAGGTAGAAAATTTAACTTATTTAACAGTTCTGCATTTAATCCCTCCCACAGACTGATATGATACCTTTCCCTACAAATAACCAAGATGAAAGTGATCTAGTTTCTCAATCTGAGTTTGCAGATTAGCAAATCTGTGCAGACTGTCAAAGCCTCAGGTGCAACTTTCAAGTTAATAAGTACCATGGGGAAACAGTAAGCCATCCTATGGGGGCATAATGGACAAGGTGACGCCACCCCCTATCCCCATGGTAATAATTTCTCATATCTGAGAAAGGCAGGTTATATATTCGGTTAGATGTCTCAATTATGCCACTTAATTTCTTCATATGGTATGAAAACATTTTTTAGATGAATTCAACACATTTATTGTATGTCCAAAATCTTGGGTTCTTTTTTTTTTTTTTTTTAAATGGTATTCAAAACTAAAACAAGCATCTGCTCCTTCCAGCCCTAAAGGGCTCAAGCTAAATCAAGAAAATTATATGCATTAAGTGCTCCCCTGCATCACCACTAACAACTAACCCTAGAGCTGCGTGTTACTTTTCCAGGCTACACTAAGTAATGAAATACAAAGACACAAGATAGCCTGTTTTCCCTTCATATTTCACTCGTAGTTTCTCTTGAAACTCATTTCAGATTTCATCTTTGAAAATCTGTGTTCCATAAATATTTTTAATCAGGGTCCCATGCCACCCACATTCCCACAGCTGCAGAATCATGGAATTCTCCCTGACTTCTCCCCATTACTGGGTAAAAAGAACATGCTGATTTGGTACTCCTGCTCCCCACACTTAAACAGAATGGATGAAGCACCAATCACAGTAATGATCCCCACTTAATCAGGTTGGGGGATGTTGAGGAAACAGAACTGCCAAGACCCATTGATTTCTGCAGCATGTAACAAAAATCATTCTGAAAAAATTAAACTAAGGAAAACCCCAGGCAGAATTGGGGAAAACAGGTGCAAAGTACTTTAGTTCTCTACTGTATTACGTCACTGCATAGACGGCTTCACTCCACTTGGAAGTATCTGTATCACTAATGAGATGTTGTTACCTTTTGAAAGAATAATGCAATTTAAATGTGGTCTGTAACAAAACCATGGCTAGTGACAAACACTGCCAGTTTTAAGGAAGACAGGAATCACACCTTTGACTCTGGCTCTCTGAAACCCCCCCAAAGAAAATTTACCTTGAGGGCTGTATCCTTGTTGCCAGGTAGGAGGGGGCTGACCTGCCCAGCCATTGGCAGCACTTGGCATGATCCGGCTTCCCCACTGGCTGGCACCTGGTGGCCCTGGGGTTTGGCTTTTGCTATCACGAGGTTCTGCACGTTTTACCTCCACCTAAACAAACAGATTAGCCATTTAGGAGATGATGTAGGTTAGTTCACCCCCCTTCCCTTCACACACACCCTTAATTACACTTAAGACTACACTTAGCACCTTATGACTTATGTCTAAATACTTAATTATAAAACTAGTTAGGCCAGTAATTAAAAAATGTTTCTCAGGTACAATAGATGCGATAGTAAGACATTACAAGTCCTTTATCAACATATATTTAAAGCAAAACATGTCCTACAAACAATTGCTGTTCCATTATATTAAGTAGTTATTTGCTTGCTCATCTTAAAGCAGCAGTACCCTCTTACAATGGCTCTTTGCTAAAAATGTATAGGCACAATCTTTTTAACTTAGTCTTTAGACTATTTTTTAAATGTTCACTGTGACATTTACAAAGAAGAAAACAATTTTAGTAAAGATCTTTCCACAAGCAAAGAGTCCACTCTGAAAAAGGGTACTAATGCTTTAACATTTAAGGATGATTGGGGTTCATTTGGAAGTTATAGTTTAAACCCACCCCATCTACCTGCAATTTCAGCTCTGTTCATACCTGAGAAACACACATTCGTTTGTTTGTTTTTTTACTTAGGTTTTATTTAAATGTCTAATGGAAGATAAAGACTTACCTTCCCCAGGCTAACGCTTAAAGAATCTCAAATAACTCAAACAATGTCAGAGGGAATGGATGTGATAAGAGAATCTTACATTACATCTAACAAAAAAGTAAACAAACATGCAAGTAATAAAAATGGACAGTTGAGTCAATAAGAAGCAAATCTTCATACTGTGTTAAGTCAGTGACAAAAACCTTCCTGTTTTTAAAAGTGTTAATAAGCCTCAGTGCTTAACTTATTTCATTTAAAGATAAAATGTCTTAGGGCCCCAAGGCATCAAGTGCATCTGACCTACTTAAAATAAGCTCCACATTCAATATAAACCTCAACAAAAAAATCCAGTTTCTGATTTAATGAAACACTCAGCACTCATGTATGCTGAATTAAAGTCTTTTTTTAAATTTTATGATTAATTTTAGTGGATGTCAGAGTACAAAGAAAATAAATCTCAATCGCTAATTGGCCTGAGTAGTATGGAAAATAAAGTATTCAGAATTCTTCCTGCTATGTCTTTAAACCATTCATGTTACAGAACAAACAGGAAATTGGCACAGCACAAGGACAAAGGCCTCCCTCCCCTCCTTCTGAAGATGCCCCAAGGACATTATACATGACAGTAACCAAACCCCTGTCAGCTGAAGGCCCTGCTAGAGAGGAAACAAGGGAATTTCTCAAAGAATTCAAATTAATGAGTCTTAACTCATTTTCCTGAAGGGAATTCGGTTACTGCTTACAAAAGCAAAGTCCTGCTCGTAATTTTAAATTTCTACTTTCAGTAACATATGGATACAGATTCACTTCAGCAATACATTTTTAATTATATATATATAAAAAAAAGAGTATTTCAAAATCTTGACGCGTCTATTAATAATCAATGAAGGGGGTGGACTATCTAATGTTACATTTATCTAAATGGCAGAATTTCATTAACCTGTAAACCAGCATTTGGAAGTGTTAGACTCCTAAACTAGGGATTGGGACAACCTAATGCAAACGAATTTTAGGATCAAGGTGAGAATTCTAGACCTGCCCAAGGCCAAAGTTATAAACACTCAAAAGAGGAAGAACTACCTAGGTTTTTTTCATGCAACCGGGGAAAATACTGCATATATTTGTGCATGTTTTAGACCAGGTCATGCAAGAAATAGTTAAGGTAATCCCAGAAAATTATTTCAACTCTGATGCTGAGCCTGTTCAGGAACCACTGCATAGCAAATAGAGACTTAAAGAGGCACTATTAGTGAGTAGCAATTGATTGAAATACCTCAAGAACTGATCACATAAAAGATTATGACACTTTAGAGACTTACAGGGGGCTCTCCACAGATTTACAGAACCATAAAAAAGTAGCCGTGGCATCCTTTTTTTCTGTTCATAAATGGCATACTGCCTTGCAATCTGTGCTCTAATTTAAGTAGTTCTTCCAAAGTTTAAGGTAATATCAGTGAAAAAGCAATGGATGTATAAAGGATAACAAGTAAATACTCCAATCCTGCAAACACACATATAACTTTACTCATGTAAGTAGCTGCATTGATTCAAATGAGATTACTCAACTACTCACAGTAAGAAAGTTACGCATGTTCCTCCTTCCAAGGTTTGGGTCAAAAGTGTGTTCATGTAGATAATTCATTTGTATTAATTGGTAAACCATTCTTTTTCTCAATGTGACTGTAGTTTCAGTGTATCGAAATAGGGTAGTAACCCTTTAAATACTTAATTTTTAACAGTGAATTTTTAAAGCGCTTTGTATAGAGCACTGTAATCTAACAACGCAAATTTTGCATTAACCCACAAGAACACATTACCTGTCAGCCAAAGAAATGCCTGAGAGATACTAGGCTGTAGAAATCTTTTGAATTCAACATGGAAAAATGTTTGAGTTAAAGGAATATGACAAAGTCCTTTGGTTTTGATGCAAGTTTCTTTGGGGTACTTTTCATTGTAGATTTTCAACAGCCTTCTAACATCTATGTTTTCAAATTCAGGTTAAGCTGTATAAAGCTGCAATATTTTTGATTTTACCAGAATTTCCCTTTTAGAAGCTGTGATATTCACAATATAATTAAGATTTAGGAATTTCTCTCAGGAACTACTTATTCATTCTACTTTTAAATTTTCCATAGGTGAATCTTAATGTTCACAGTTGATTAATACAATCAAAAGGAGTAGAAAGGCGGAATCCCTCACCTATCAAACCTCCTTGTGCTGACAACACAGTATGAAGATGAAACAACCAGAGGTCACTTAACTGCATTGTGGTTAAATACTATATAGAATATGTGGGTTCGTATCAAAGTTTCACAGTAAGTGACCCAATTTTTAAAAAACCAATCCTTCATGATGTTTTATGATTTTTTTGGGGTTAAAGTTTAGGACTATAAAGGTGGATCCCCTCAAAGTGCCTCAAAATTTGAATATGAAATGCACATCTGAAGGAGTGGTATGTTAAACCGAGCCTTAGCCAGCTCAGAGATTTCACTGGGATCTCAATTTACAAACATATGAGAATTAAAACTAACTTCTATCCCTGCTGCTGAAAAGGAAAATAGTGAGCAGTCATGTAGCAGTGCATAAACCATGACTATTCATATAGTCAATTTATTCAGATACAAATTCTGCTCAAATGGAGCAGTTTGCTATTTGTATAATGGTCAAAGACTCATCTGAACTGTTTAAATAACTTGCATAAATACTCAGGCCTTCAAGGTCTGTTTCCTTCCCATGGGATAGGCAGCAAGTTAAGGAGAGGTTCCCCTCATATCCATTGTCTTATGCAAACTCAAGGGACTTTCCCCATCATCATGGACAAAGCCCTGAATTTGGATTTTCTTTAATTTTTTAGGATCTCCCCTGTTTAAACCACAAATTACTGATTCTATTTCACCAGTGAAATTGCCAATTGCCCAAGACTTGGTTTTGTCTTAAGGTAAAATAAAACTACAACTACACACTTTTTTGCCCATGATGTCGTGAAAATGCATGTTGACAGCCTGGTCCACTGATTGTTCGTCCTCGAAAGTAATAAATCCAAAACCTAGCCAACGACGAAGAGTGAATCAAGGTAGCAGGGTGTTGTGACACAAAACAGGATGATGAACAGTATTAGGGGCGGACCAAGGGTTCAAGCAGGGGCTTCAGATAACCAAGGCTTGTGTTATGAAGTTCTCAAAAATCAGTCCTCTGAGAAAACTGTAGTGTGTACTTTATATATAAATTATCAGGCAATTAATGCCTCAGCTTAATTTCATACATGCAACATTACAAACTGAAACAATTAAAATCAATGTTTAGTCTCTTATATCTAATCCATCCACTAAGAAGGGTGGAGAGATAAACACTACCACAACCCTAAATGTTACTGTACCACAACTTCTAAAAACAATGTTTGTGGAACAGCAGGTTAAAATAAGGCACCTTTGCTCTCATCCTTGAACCAAAATATATCCTAGGATTAGGAACCCAGGTAAAACTTACACTTATTACGGTTACTAACGCTGCAAAGTAACGCCCCCGCTCTCCCCCCAAAAAATATTGTATGTGTGTGTGGGGTATTTACTTTCTTGGAAAACAGTACAAATTTAAAGGAAATGTTTTTGAAATGTAGCTGATAAAGCATGAGAATTTTTACCACTCCATGGATGAATGATAAGCTTCAGAAACTAACAGCCTAGGTCAGAGATTCTCAAACTTCTCACATCTTAACACAGAGAGCACTTAATGGACATTACCCCTTCCAATCATAGCTCTCCTGTGCCAAATATAGCCGTTGCCTACACAGCAAATGAGAAGTATTTAGCTGTTTAAAGTAACCAGTGTTGCCTAAAAAAAACAAAAAACAAACAAAAAAACCCCACTCATGTCTCCTGCTTGTCAATTCATCTCTGCTAATCTGTTCTGTTGCTATCCTTTCCCCTTGCTGCCTGGTTCCCTTCTTCAATCTCAGTATATGTTCCCCAGGAGCCTTTTGCCCTGCACATCTCTACCACTGGTGCTCTGGTGTTCCTAAGGGTAACTCATTTCCTCCTCTCATCTATAGCAGCAATCCCACTGGATCCTCCTAGAATCCAGTTGCTTTTACAGGCAGCTGGGTTCCAATGCCCATAGAAGCAGCCAGAAAGGAGAAGGTACCAGCACCGTGTGATCTGAGAACTCTCTGCAGTCACAGTTTGAGAACCACTGCGCTTAAGCTGTAGCTGCTGACACTGCCTAGAGAGTGGCAAAGTAGTGGTTAATTTCACAGAACATTAAGGCTGAGTCATGCCATCAACCACTCACTGCTGGTGGAATAACCAAATCCCAGGAAAGGTAAGAACACATGCAGTATAGAGCAGTTTTGCCATTCTTTAAATTAGCTAAGGGGTACAGCAGTAAAATTAGAAAAAAAAAAACCAAGGTGCAGCATCAAAAGCATATGGAATATGGGTGCATTTCTGCTTTTCTGAAACCCAAGATTTCCCCCTTGGTTTGCATTTTGCTTTGCAGCTAGTGCTGACAGCAGCCATATATTGCTCTAAAGCGTTAAACAGAAATACAGTATCTATAACAGTTAGTGTCCCTCTAAGCTTATCCAACTGGGTTGGGTAAGCCCAAAGAGGCCTATTGTAGAGAAGGTTTATATATAAAATACACAAAGATACAGGCCAAAATAGATCCCAGCAGGTCAAATTCTGCTGTCAGCAACAAGAGCAAAAGACATCACTAAAATAAAATTAAAATAAAAGGAAAAAACTTTTAGCATTTCCCACACACAAGAGACTGGCAGTATAAACGAAGTTTTGTTGGTCTATGATGAAAGCAGCCTCAAAACTGAAAGCAGCATTTCATCAATATATTTGTCTGAAGTTAACTGGAATTCTCAGCAGCACTGGAGTAGAAAGAGGACACATTCAAAGTCTACATTGAGTATTAGATCAGTTTAATATTACAGCCTTCCATCTCAAAAGATATGGGGAAAACAGATAATACCCATCCAACTACTGAGATGGTCCATTAAAGTTTGTTCACAGAAAATTGGGCGAAGACAGCAGACAGATGCCATGTCTCAGGGAAACAGACAATTTTTTAAAGACCCAAACACTATACCATAAAAAGAGTAAAGAAATGAGAATGATTACAGATGACAGAACTCCAGAGCAGATGGGAACGGCCACAAAATTTTAAAAAGATGTGGTAAAAAAAGATAAATATAGCTATTGGAAGACTTGCTCTAACTTTTTTGAAGGCAGAAGTTCACTGATGGACTAGACAGATTTTGTGTTTAAGATGAAATCTAGGGGGACTCGAGAACAGTGAAGCTGGACTGCAGCTAAAGGGAAGAAACTGAACACACACAGTAAGAACCTCTGAGCTACTGAAAAGTAGTTGGTTTAGTTAATGAAACAGCATGAAAGCAAAGATCACGACAAACAAAGCAGATTATTTCTTTTAGGAAGCAATAATAATAATGTTGGCTATGCTTATACTTTACTTGGAATTTAGAAAAGTTCTTGATAAAGCACTGCACAAAAGACCACAACAACGTGAGTAGGTATGGGATGTGGAAAGGATAGGATTGTGTGTAAAGTGAAGGACTGGACTTGAGTATTGAAGACCCAGGGCCAGAGTCTCAGAAGTCAACACAGCAACCATGATTTATATCACCTGAGGATCTGGCCCCTGGTTTTCTTGTAGTAAGCAGTCTGAGATGGAGGAAGTAGCAGTAACCTGCCATAGAGGACAGTAACAGGGCCAATTTTGATTTCTTTCTCTCTCAGTGACTTGATAAAATGACATGCACTAAGGGATTTGTAGAAAGTGAGAGAGCACTAAAGTCAAAGGAGGAAGGCAAATTCAGAATAATGTGGATAGAAAAGAATATGGGCAGATAAGTGAGCTTCTGCAATTTAATGCATAAAAATTTAAGATAAGTCAAAAGAACAAGAAGAGTATAAGCTCAATAGCATTTTATATAACAAAATACCAAGCAGGAGAAAAATAGTCTTGGATGTACAAACAGCAGCATTGAATACAAACTATGAGGACATTTTTCTAGCATTTTCTGAGGGATTAAGGAGGCCATGTTTGGAAACTATATGCGGTTGCCATGTTATGAAGAGGATACAGAAATGGAGAACAGAAACAAGCTATGACAGTGACAGGACTGATGGATTTCAGTCATTTTTAAAAATTAGACAAATCAAAGAGAATTGTGGGGTACAACTACTCCCTGAAATGGATGGACTCATACGCTTTCATCCCAGAGTATGATGTCTTAAAGTTCTGCTTTACCCTGTAACATTGTGAGTGGATTGGGAGCCTTCTATTAATTTTTTAGTGCAGCTTTAGCAGCGGAGCCATTAATCCAAACCAACTGTGATGTTTTAGTCCTTTTTACTCAGAGATTGCAAGATTGGGATAAATATTTCAAAGGTACAGGTGATGCAATAATTTCTAAAATATAGTTTCAAAACTCCAGGCAAGTTTTAATCAGGTGTTTATTTTGGTCTCCACTGCCTCCTCTATTTAAAATAAGCTGCTCTATAGCATTTACTGAATGGATGAATTTGTTTTTTATTTAAGGAGAACAGATCAGTTGCAAGAGGATTAAGACTCTATTATCAAGACAAAAACAAAACAAATATATTGAAACTTCGTTTACACCCCAATAAAGACAAAGCCCGCCCTTCCTCTGACTGTGGAACTGGCCTGTACCTCTGTGATAATTTATCACCTAGAGAGAAGAAATCTAAAGAGATATCGTTAATCACAGTTAAAACAATTCACAGAGAGAAAAAGAAAAAAAAAGAAAAGAAAAAAACTTACTTAACATTACTGTACTTTACTATGAAACACTTAAATATGCCACTAAGGATGTATGTCTAAATTAAAAATAAAACTAAGACTTGACTTAGCTTAATAAATATGAAGTGAATATATTTCTTAATAATGGAGTCAGAGGAGAAATGAAAGTTCAGATGGCAAACTATTCTCTAGCATGTCTCACATGCTACAAGGTGATCAGTGCAACTAAACTTCATGTACTTTTACAATATTGCCTCTGTAATAGTCAACAAATAGATGATTGATGCAATGAAAGGCGGATGACATGAAAATTACTTCATATTTTGACCAAAGGTTACAGACTTGCTCATATAGCCTATTAATTGCTTTCCTTTTTAAGGAACAAAAATAATAATTCTAGTATGAATGGGGACATATAGTTCCTGCAAACATATAAACAACTTCTCAAAGGCAATTTTATGTAATTTAAGAAAATTGTTTTTCCTTGAATTTCAAGTAAAGACATTTAACCAAAACAAAAAGCACAAATGGATGGATCTGATTCCAATCTCATGTTTAGAGATAATTTGAACCGCAAAGAAAAAAATTGATACAACGCAACTGTAGACTTTAACATACCTTCATGTTAAACAGGGGGAAAATCTGAGGCAAATTAGTTAATTGAACTTTTTCAATATTTTAAACCACGTGTTCGGTTCAGATGTTTAATTCTGTTCATATTCAAGTAAAAAGAACCAGCAAAAAAAGGAACATGTAACATCTGACTTTAAAAACACAGACACACCAAATGAAGCTGTGTATGAAAAGCCTACGTTTGTGATATTTGTCCACTGAAATCTTTTCCTGAGGCAATGTAAAAAACAGAAAACAAAAAAAAAAACCACTACATTTTTTGATGGTGTGAAATAGTTTGCCATCTGACTACAGGAGAGGATGAAGAAATTTCAAGGACAAACTAGATCAGCCTTTACCTCGGGGCCTCTGTTTCTCTGCATCATAGATCATTACAACTTCAGTGACCTGGAAGAGAGAAGGGAAATCCTACTAACTATGTTACCAGGGGCGTGATACAAGCAGAGTAGAACAGGCTGGTTTCCAGCACTCAATCCACAAAGCACAATTAAATGCCTGATGTAGCCATCAATACTTGTCTGTCACAGCACAATGCAAATAAACTCCAGTAAAGAGCAACACTTCCCATTTATGAAAATTCTAATTGAGTTCATTTGATCCTAGCAGCCAAAGTATAATCACATTTTTGCTTATTTAGGACTGCAACAAACTTTACCCACCAAAACCATTGATAAAGTAGAGTTATGGTTGCTAAACTGCATATCCCACCAACCAGACCATAAAAATAAGGAAACAAACAAATAAGTCATTCAACACCCCTTTTCAGTACTACTTCTCAGTCTCAACTACCTTTCTTCCACAACATGCACATTTCCACCCTCATCCTGAACAAGGTAGCCTTAATTCCAACAACTTTACTGACTAATATAGGATTTGTGTAGCTTTCCTGAATTGTATTGTATGTAGTTCAACACATGCTTATGCCTCTCTGTGGAGCATGGTGTCCCTGAGGTAAGACATTTCTGTGATGTTTAGGCAAAGTTATGCCAGTGGGTAATGCTAATGATTGTTGTTTTAAATATGGAAGTGATTAAAATGCCAAATTACAAAACTGGTGTTAAATCTGAGATGTTATCACATACGCATAAAGAGAGAAGCTTAAAGTTTTTGAGAACTATGATCATTTAAGCTGTAGGAAAACAGGATAAAAGTTAAAAAAATGTTTCCTTGGCAAACACTGGTAAATATTACACGGAAAAGCCAATTGGTCTCTCAAGAGTTATTATGAAAAATTTGTATTGAGACTAAATTCCATAAAATATTAAAGAATGCAAGCTTATTGGAGCTGAAATTGATGTCTCCATTTTATTTTGAAATACTCCGAAGTTCAGACTCTCCAAAGTACTGTACAACTAGTACAGAACACATGCATGTATTAAACAGAGTTCATCTGTACTGCTTTAGGGCTGATTATTTTCAATGTTAATCACCCCTCTCCAGATTTTTCAGAATAAAAATTCACTGCACAATTAAGGTGATATGCATAGACTAACCCCAGGGGTGCCATTTATTTTAATACCAATTTTAAAGGCAGGTCATATGGCCATTTTCAAGTTAAATATAAAAATAAACCAGAAAGTTTCCAGTTTCATAACAATCTTGTGGCTATTCCTATATCACTACATCCCTGCTTTAAAAAACTACTTTAAATTTAGCTTAGAACATTTGTATCTCAAACAGCTGAAATAATCTATTAGCCTGATACCCATTTGTCTTGCTCTCCAACTTCTGTGAAAGATTCCAGTCATGTTTTGGAGATCACCACAAAGGATACACTCACTTGAAGGTATATTATTGAACTCTGCTGATTCAGGTTTGTCATCATTTAGAGCTGGTAGGCCATTTGGCAGCATGACAGCAAGCCATAATATTATTTTGACACATCTGTTCCGCTGGTCTGTTAGATACTGCTTTGCTTGGTCTGAGTCCTACTTGCCATACTGGTCAGTAACAATCCCCATAGGTCTCTTAGAATCAGAGCCTGCCTTTTTGTGTTGTCTTAGCTTCTAGTTTTTCAGGCTGCTATACCCGTAATTCTGTGTGCTCTTGAATGTGTTTTTCCCAGAATGCAGGATCCCATATTTCTACAGGTACTTAAATGACCACACACAATTCTTGTCTTAAGAATGCTACCTTGGCTCCCAAATTCTATTTTAACTATAAAGTGCTTCTACTTACTTTTATGGCACTTACACTCAATGGCTGTGGCCTCCTATATCTGATGGAACTTAACCCTGTATCTCCCAAGCCATCCAGGTCAGAATTGGAAAGCC
This sequence comes from Platysternon megacephalum, assembly GCA_003942145.1. Lineage (NCBI taxonomy): Eukaryota > Metazoa > Chordata > Testudines > Platysternidae > Platysternon > Platysternon megacephalum. The sequence goes on from QXTE01000096.1 coordinate 4,086,607, forward strand.
ATAAGTCTGCGAGAAGAGCCTTTAGAAATTATGATCCACAACTATGGATTCCACTCCCCATTTTTATTTGTAAACTCAGTCTGTTGCAGCTTTTCAAACTAAAGAAACATCTATTAGCCATTGGTGTTGATGATTTAAAAAAAAAAAGATTGTTTTAACCAACTTTCATTGAAAAACATCATGATACCACTTGAGAAAGATGGCTACATAGATGCTTTGGGCTGCTGATAGAATTTAGAAAGATAGGTGATTTAAAGGTGAAGATGTTGACAAAAGCATTTTGGAGTTAGGGCGACCAACCAATAGCCACTGTGAATCTCTTTGCTTTTGACATTATGACCAATACAATTGACATCAACAGTCATATAAAATGTATACTACTCCACAATATTTTAAATTGAACTTAATATACAAACTAATCTTTGAACCTTGTAACAATTTACCTATTCCAGAAAAAATCTGACAATAAAAGTAGAAATAAATGTGAGTTTAATGAAGTCATATCTGGACATCTTCATTCTCTATCGACTTAAAACTAAAGCTGGCAAAATTTCAAGAAAAGCATGAGCAAGAAACTGCATGAATAGTAGTCTGACCCTAGAAATGAGATTCTGAAGACCAAAAGGACTCAGTTAATTTTAAAACAGCATCGTGAAACCAAAACAATGTCAAGTGGATCACCAAAAAGTCTTTCACCAATTTGCTTACTTGGTAGAGGACAGAGACCTGTGGTGATGCAAATTCACTGAAGTACCTGCTGTTCCAAAAGCAAATGGAAAGTTTTCATAATCAAACTAGGGTACACTAAAACAGCAGCTGAAAGGAGGGTGATAAGTCACATTTATACTCAAGTCATAATTAAACTCGAGGGTTTTTCCTCCCCCTCTTTTGAAGAGGGGAGAGAAAATAGTATCAGGAATAGCTAAACCAAAGGAGGCAGGGGAAGGTGCATAACAAGTTGTGCACATGAGGGCAAGAGATCTGATGAAAAATGGCAAATGTGCTGCAAAAGTAAACATTTACTATACTTTACCACAAAACACTTCAATATGTCTCTGTGGAAGTTTGCCTAAATTAACACTAAAATTTGACAGCTTAATGAAATCAGAATGAAGACGGGGGAAAAACATCTTGTAACCAGCCGATGCTTGCCATGATGATGAATGACTCACCACTCCGAATTTCTTGAAGTATTCCCTGAGCTCAGTCTCGCCACAGTTGTGAGGGATCCCGCCAACAAAAATTTTATTTGATTTACTGTTATCACTTCTGGGTCCTTTCTGATAAATCAAGAGGGATACAATACTGTTAGTTAGAACTGTGATAAACACTGTAGCATAATCTTCCTTCACTGGTACATGAAGGTGGGTTGCTCTAATCCATTTTGCATTATAGGACTAACAAAGTCACAATTCAAATTGAAGTCCAAACTTGGAAGCCACTCATTTTGTTTCAAATGGAGCAAAAGCGTGTTCTTGATTCATTAATTTGGTATGCTTAGCTATAACTTGGTGTCCTTTCTTGGTAAGGATGGAGAACTTCAGGCAATGTTCTGAAAGCATTTATTTATTAATTTCTTAATTAAGCAGTATTAACCAGCAGGTTGTGGGTTATGCTGGGATAGCATCCTCTTAACCTTAAGGGGATTTTTAGACACTATCATTTACATTCTTTCAATCCACAAAAGTTAGGTAATTAAAATACACCTCTACCCCGATATAACGCTGTCCTTGGGAGCCAAAAAATCGTACCACGTTATAGGTGAAACCGCATTATATCAAACTTGCTTTGATCCGCCGGAGTGCGCAGCCCCCCACGCAGCACTGCTTTATCGCGTTATATCCGAATTCGTGTTATATCGGGGTAGAGGTGTAATTACTGATGTAATTAGAGAAACTTGAATGTTGATTAGTCAATCGCCCAAATGAAGATGAACATCTGTAGTAGACCTGGACTGTACTCTACCTAAACATCCCCACGGCTATTGAAGAATCACAGTCACGGATTACCTAAAGCCCCCCCCCCCTTTTTTTTAAATGAGAGCTACTTACAGCCTAGAAAATGTCAAAGCCTATCAATTGTTGACTCTATACTCAATTTCAGCAACCATGAATTTACAAGCCAGGTGGGCTTGGTTCACAATCAGTGGAAGGCTAAACATGTTATTCTGGGAAATCAAGATACGAGTCCAAGTAAAACAGACTTCATTAAAGTAACTTTTTCATGGATTTCAACAATTCTGGGTAATTAGAACAATTTTGGGGGGGGGGGGAGAAGAGGGAGAATACTGGGTAGCAGAGAATTTACACTGATCAGTCCTAAATTGTAGTCAGATGGTTTCTACTTCAGCTTACAGGATAGACATTCAGGATAAAATTTTCAAAAGTGGCTAAGTGGCTCAAAACCACAAGTCATGTTAAAAAGGTGATGGACACACATCTCAATGAAAGTCGAAAGGACTCAGGCTCCTAAGTCATTTAAGTCCTTCTGAAAATTTTACCCAAGTGCATCTATTCCCACAGCCATTTCAAATATAATGCCTGTATCATTCTCTTATCTAGAGTATATCATGAACTGTTTAATTTTCTTCCTCTGAGCACAAGCACCTTTCATTTTCTTAGAAACTGGGAGCTGAAAAGAAAGGGAGTATTTGCAGTACTAAATATTTATAATATTGTTAATATAGTTTTTTTATAATTTAAGTTATTCCAGTAAAAGCCAAATATCCCCATCATATTCCCCAAGTAGATAGATGCAGCTTACACCAAGCAATTCATGTTCAGGATTTACTGTTCCTCAGAAACAGAGTTCAGATTTGGGGACAATTTATACCTTCAAGTCAGCGGCACTGCTATGGGTACCCGCATGGCCCCTCAGTATGCCAACATTTTTATGGCTGACTCAGAACAACGCTTCCTCAGCTCTCGTCCCCTAGAGCCCCTACTCTACTTGCGCTACATTGATGACATCTTCATCATCTGGACGCATGGGAAGGAGGCCCTTGTTGAAATCCTGGTGGAATTCCTCAATTTCCACCCCACCATCAACCTCAGCCTGAACCAGTCCACACAAGAGATCCACTTCCTGGACACTACAGTGCAAATAAGTGATGGTCACATAAACACCACCCTATACCGGAAACCTACTGACCGCTATACTTACCTACATGCCTCCAGCTTTCATCCAGATCACATCACACGATCCATTGTCTACAGACAAGCCCTAAAATATAACCGCATTTGCTCCAATCCCTCAGATAGAGACAAACACCTACAGGATCTCTATCAAGCGTTCTTAGAACTACAATACCCACCTGGGGAAGCGAAGAAACAGACAGAGCCAGAAGGGTACCCAGAAGTCACCTACAGGACAGGCCCAACAAATAAAGTAACAGAACGCTACTAGCCGTCACCTACAGGCCCCAACTAAAACCTCTCCAGTGCATCACAAAGGATTTACAACCTATCCTGAAGGACGATCCCTCACTCTCACAGACCTTGGGAGACAGGCCAGTCCTTGCTTACAGACAGCCCCCCAACCTGAAGCAAATACTCACCAGCAACTACACACCACACAACAAAAACACTAATCCCTGCAACAAACCCCATTGCCAACTCTGTCCGCATATCTATTCAAGGGACACTGTCCTAGGACCCAACCACATCAGCCACACCATCAGGGGCTTGTTCACCTGCACATCCACCAATGTGATATATGCCATCATGTGCCAGCAATGCCCCTCTGCCATGTACATTGGCCAAACTGGACAGTCTCTACACCAGGGGTCGGCAACCTTTCAGAAGTGGTGTGCCGAGTCTTCATTTATTCACTCTAATTTAAGGTTTTGCGTGCCAGTAATACATTTAAATGTTTTTAGAAGGTCTCTTTCTATAAGACTATAATATATAACTAAACTATTGTTATATGTAAAGTAAATAAGGTTTTAAAAATGTTTAAGAAGCTTCATTTAAAATTAAATTAAAATGCAGAGCCCCCCGGACCAGTGGCCAGGACCCAGGCAGTGTGAGTGCCACTGAAAATCAGCTCACGTGCCGCCTTCGGCACACGTGCCATAGGTTGCCTACCCCTGCTCTACACAGAAGACTAAATGGACACAAATCAGACATCAAGAATTGTAACATTCAAAAACCAGTAGGAGAGCACTTCAATCACCCTCAACACTCAAGAACTGACTTAAAAGTGGCTATTCTTCAACAAAAAAACTTCAAAAACATACTTCAACAAGAAACTGCAGAATTGGAATTAATTTGCAAACTCGACACCATCAAATTAGGCCTGAAGAAAGACTGGGAGTGGCTGGGTCACTACAAAAAGTAATTTTCCCTCTGTTGATACTCACACCTTCTTGTCAACTGTTGGGAATGGGCGACATCCACCCTGATTGAATTGGCCTCGTTAGCACTGACCCCCCACATGGTAAGGCAAGTGCCATCTTTTCATGTGCTGTAATATATATACCTGCCTTCTGTATTTTTCCCTCCATGCATCTGATGAAGTGGGTTTTAGCCCAGAAAAGCTTATGCCCAAATAAACGTATTAGTCTCTAAGGTGCCACAAGGACTCCTCATTGTTTTTGCTGATACAGACTAACACGAGTACCCCTCTGAAACAGAACTCAATTTGTAGACTTAACCATAAAGGAAGACTGAAAGGGACATCAGTTGATTAAAAAAGGCTAGTCAAAAATGGGATCTCAAGAATTTGACTATAATTGCAAAGATTTCATCCTCATTTTGTGCCTTGCATGCTCACTCATAGATTTTACAAGTTACACTATCTGAAGAATAGGAAAAAAAGTAGATGCTAGACAAACAGCTACTTTACCAGTTAGATTAAAAAAAAAAACCAAAACCAAAAAACACAACACACCCAGGAGACAGAACAGTACTAAAATTAAACCAGTAAAATAAATATATTTCAGAAAAAAATATGTTCAAAATATAGCAGAACTTTAAACAGAGCAACAATCCAGTTTTCTTCCCCAAAAAGGTGGTGGTGGTGGTGAAGCTGTGGTACAAAATACCTGATGCTACCACAGTATAAGGAACATAAATAAGTTTTTAATTAATTCATCCCCCTACCTCTCCCCCTCCTCCCCCCCACCTGAAAAAAAACCTTACACAAGTGTTGATGAAATTCTTGAACTTTGTTTGGCTCCTGTAAATCAGATGTAAGAGCTAATTCAGATTTAGCCTGTTTGAAATTTCACAAAAGCATACAATTTAACTTCTACTCTATTTGTCCTTGCATAGTCACAGATCTTCATCACCACCATTACCCACATTCAATCATACTTGCTTCTTGTCAAAGTATTTCTTTGATTTCCATACTCTGGCTTGTTGTACACCCAGCAGCAATCAGTAGATATGTCACAATGTCAGTTAAAACCACAAGAATCTTTGAACAAAAGACCTAGTAGCATAACCAACAATTCTAATGAGAGCTGCACCCCTCTGAAAAAAACACTCGGCTGTTAGAACTAAAATTCTGTTGAAGCAGCATGTATGAAAGTAAACTCCTTCACACACCATAATATAAAATGTAGTCAGCTTTAATTAAGAAGGTATATGGCATTAACACCAACTGCTTACTGTGTTTTACACCAACACTTCTGCATTTCTCTCTCAGTTCCAAGCAGGTAAAAGCTTTCTAAAATTTACGTAAGATGATCAGGAACTGAGAGAAATACCAACAGGATATTCATGATGCGTACAGGGTGAAGAGCACAGGCTGCTAGCCAGAAAGACCTTAGAATATATCTATCAGTATACTTTAAGGATCTCTCCTTACCCATCCCTCCTTTGGCCGTGTTCTTTCTGGTTGCATTCCCCGAGGTGTACATGGCTTTGGATCAATCTGTAACAAGTTCCAAATTGGTCAGTTCTAAGTGTGCAGAATATTTTGCTCTAATAAATGCATGCAAAGCGCCTGTGGATGCCATTCTCTAAACTTAACACTTCTGATAAAAGTTACCCCCAGATTACACATTTTGGAAGGAAGTCACTGAATTAAACATAGCTTGAATTATTCATATGTCAACCACCACCCAAATTACTTTTAAATTCACAGATTTTTTAAAAATATTAAAGACCTAGTCATATTCTAAATAGTTAAAACCAAAGTGACAGGTAAACTTACATTTCGGCCATCTAATGTATGTGGTCTGCTGGCCAGTACTGTTCCCACGCAGTTGGGATCTTTAAATTTGACAAATCCAAACCCTCGAGATTGGTTTGTTGTTTTATCTTTCATTATTACGCAGTCTACAACTTCTCCATATTGGGAAAAGTAGCTACGGAGAGTTTCTGTTAAAAAATATGGTATTAAGCAGAACCAGCTATTAAAGAGTTTAAAAAAAAAAAAAAGAGTTTATATAAAAACGGACAGGTCTAAATCTTCTAATATGCACTTGCTAAAACCTGGCATCTGATGATTTGTATCATTTAAAGAGGATATACTAGCCGTGTATCTGAAAACAGAAGATGCTCATTGTTTTAATTCCACTCAGGCAGATGGAGAAAATAGTGCAGTAAATTAGTTTTCAAAACAGAGATCAGCTATTTCTGAGACAGCACTTTAAGGGATGTCAAACTTTTCCTAATACCAACCAACTTTTCCTAATACTTTTCCTAATACCAACCAACATAACCAGGGAATATAAAATTTCCCCATATCCTTGTCCAGGAGATATGAAAGTGACATAATGTAAAGATGAATAACACAGTCAGGAGAGAAACGTAAATTTAAAGTTTCTTTATGGGAATTCCATTACCGTCATTCATTAAAAAGCAACAAAATCGAAGATTAGTAGTAAAGACTCAATTGAATTTTCCAGAGATGTTACTACTATATTACTTTATAAGAAAGTATGAGGTATAAAGTTTTGTCCTTTGTAATGTTTTGGAATAATGGTTGTAGAACACATAACTTACCTTGTGTTGTACTCCAGTCTAGGCCACCCACAAACAACTTTCTGTAATTCAAACAACATATTGTGGTTAAAGTCTGAGGTCTGAATCAAACAACATGCATTATTTTAAGTAATAACATACACAATCTGTTTGTGCTTTCATCTAGCTAATGTAGTATTTTAGCATACTTTGAAGAACTCAAGGCCTGTTACTCACTGAAGATGCATTTCTCCTTTGCTTTTAAGTTTCCATTTTTATTTCAAGATTATCTTCAGCTATGTTACATACTGTTGGTATAGTGAAGGATTTAAAAACACTGAAGTATTATTTCTTCTGCACCCCACAAGTATAGGATTGCATGTTTATACCAAGAATATATTTTATTCTCATTTGAAATAGCGGATAGGAAATATGCCAGAAAAGCATAAGTCAAATCAAACATCTATAGCTTTGACATTCATAAAAGAAAATATATGTCTAACAACATTAAAATATCCAGAAGAAAGAAGACAACACCAAATATCTTTACTTATCTACTTTTTGGGGCCAAGTGGGGTTGTTCATGTTGTGAAAATCCCCATGGTTCAGAGAGTATGAGCAAGGATCTAGTCATCATTTTATTCCCGAGTTAAGGGTTTGAAGTAGTGCGTAGGATCTTGCATGGACCCTCTGAGAATAAGCTCAGAGAACACCAGTGTGACTGTTTTAATAAACCCATTAAACACTGAATGTTGAACGCAACATACAAAATTGTTAAGAAGGATAAATAACAACCCAACTAGATAACAGATTATTTTAATAACTGTAGAGTATCCAATGGGATATGTAAACACTGCAAATACTGCAGTCCCTGTATCCCCTTTGTAAGAATAAATGTTATAGCAGATTTCCCAAGTTCTCTAATGTACTTCACTTTACCTTTCCTTCTTCAAGGGACTATCTTTAAAACTACTGGTGTATGAAAATTTATTCCACCTCAATTACTAAAGTTATCTTGTACCAACTTCCAAATGTCAAGCAATAAATGCGTACACACAGGGAAATGGTATAGCAAATTTCTCTTGTGTGCCATATGGTAAAAGCTCAATGGGAATCATGACTAAAAGACACATGCTTCACTTTAAAGCATGTTGAACTAGACGCAATAATGAAAAATTCAGGCATCATTAATTCCAATCTCCTGGACCTTCTGTATACCGCTTGTCCTTTGACCTAATTATAGACTTAGAGAACAACATTTGAATTTCCCCCCACTCTCAAATCAGAGAGCTGGAGTTGGTTCTTTAGGTGAGTTACACCCACTTGTCTTTGGGCTCCCAAAAATCAAAAAGAGACAAAGTCAGATGCAAAAATCCATAAAAAGAAATTCTTACATAGCAAACAAAACATTAAAAGTGATTATTTATTTGCAACTTATATGTTGCTACTTCACTTATCTTGGAAGACAAGTCAGATTCATTTTTGGTTACTGTCAGAGTCTAGTTAATAAATGAAAGTGAAAGGAAAAGTAACTACAAAGTACAGGTTAAAAACTGCAGGGGAAAGTTTAGTTTTTAAATGTGTATTGGCATAAAAAACAGGAAACATTTCTATTGTTTGGTCTTTAGGTCTCGGAAAGCTCATTTTCACAATACCTACATCATTCTAGGGAAAATCTAACCTGACAGCATCTCGGTCAAGTTGTTTGTTAACTGTGGTGAAAACGAAAGAGCAGTGAAGTTAGGCTCCGCTAGTTACAAAGTTCTGACAGTCAATCTACAAAAAGATCCTTCTGTAGCTAATTTTTGAAACACAAAATTAATGATTTGCAGTCTAAGACTGCAGACTGCACCATTTTTGTATGGTAGTCTCTCTGCTTGAAGAATAAACGCAAGATACCAAATAAAAGTGGAAATTTATGCTAATTTGGTTGTATCTGAAGAGAGTCTTCTCCTAACAGGCTCTTACCATAGCATAAAACTATCTTACATACTGCTACCCATTACCTTGGTATCTGAGCACCTTCCACATAAAATCAATAGCAAAGATTTCTGCTTCATGGTAATAGAACAGAATGCCAAGGCCTTTCCCACAAGGAAAATACATAGTCTAGTAATTCTGTAAACTTTGCTGTACAGTCAGCACATGATGTTTTGTTTGATCCTACTTTAGAAATGAGGTTGTTTTGTTTGTTTAAAAAAAAAAACATTACTTGAAATTAATGACTCTCAGACTCATTAGTAAGTTCTTAAATTATTTTAGTTTCCAGAAATAAGTTTATATGAAATGTGACATTCAAAAAAAGATTGTGATGTAATAAGAAGGCATTTCCTAGGAACCTTCAGGCACTAGGTAAAGAAGACAAGCCCATTTTAACTAACTTATGAAAAATAATATTGCTGCAGTTGAAACCAAATGGCAAACATTAAATTGTGTGCTCCCCCACTTTAAAAACAGAACACAGCAGGTCAAGTTTCATTTCGTGCACTGAAAATCTGGAATACTAAAATATGGTATTTAGTTTTAGTAAAATTGTCACAATAGGTAGCTTTGAAAATCAATCAAAATGCATTGCTTAGGTATGCTGGTTGGTCAGAATTTGTAGTTTTGTTACAAAGACAAAAGGCATGACAGTGACATATGTATTCATACAATGCCTTTCATCTGAGTTCATCAAGGTGTTTAATAGTTATTAATCCACCTGTGATTTGAAAAATGTGAAACAGAAGTGACCCGGCCAAAATCATGAAAGTCAGACACAGAATTAGAAAATGAAGCTTGGAGTACTGACTTCCAGGATTGAGATCAACCACCAGAAAACTCCTTAATACTGAACTGTGAAACCATACCTTCAATGTCACCTTATGATACAGTTTAAAAGTAACAAGTGAGGACAGTCTCATGCCTGTTGTGTATCAGGAAGTTATAGACCAAAACGCTAAGACTATAAAAAATTACCAATTCTTAAACTAAAATGTAGCAGAAATCTAGATCAAGGGCAGGTTTTCAGAAACAGCATCTAAATCTGTACCCACAAGTTCTCCATGTTACAGCATGCCCCAAAATTTCTATTTGTGCACAGACCTGATTTGCAACTGTATGCACATGCATATCAATTTTAGCATTTGAAAAAAACCTACATTTACAAAAAGTGCATCCCATAATTAAAAGCTAACTTAAGGCCATCCCAACATTTGGCCCTCTTACTCAGAAGCAGCATCTTAAAGGTCCACCTGTTATATTTTAGTAAGTAACTGAGTTTACACTAATATGACAGGGTGGTCTACTTCGTAAGAAAATGTCCTGTTTTCGTGATCTTTCTCCAGAGAAAAGAGGAAATGATCTATTGTTTTTGTTTTCCACTTTCCTATAGTGCAGTGTATGGCCATACCTCAGCTGAAGTCAGAAAAAAGTGTCTCCCAATGAGAGGTGAAAGTTTCATTTGTATTTTTCCCATTCTCAGCCCATAGATAAAAAAAGAGCTACTTTACCCTATGAGAAAATGTTGCAACTTCCTCTCACCTGCTTTATGCAGAAGAAACTGGCTCTAACAAACAAATAGCTACTCCCTAACAATGGCTGCCATAAGGCACCAGTCAGCTTAGCTGTTGCTAATTTACAGAGTTGTGGGTGCAGTAGTAATTAATCATCAGGAATTTTGGATAATTCTGCTGTACAGAAGAAGATTAGTAGCGGTAGCATAGACTTCACTTGTTCACTTGAGCTAGGAGCTCCAGGGAGGTATGGCTGTTTAGAAAAAGGCTGCAGTCAAGCCTCAGGAGCTAAAATTTGATTCCAGGAGCTGTAATTTTAATTTTTCTTGCATTTTGTTTTTAAACAAACATTACACCAACTTGCTCCAAGACATCTCAAGCTTACCTCAGCTGCTCAAAATGATAGTAAATAAAAATGCTTTAAGAATTTAGGTTTCCAGAGTCTAAAAATAATGAACATATTGTACACATTTTAATCTTATTAAATGGTATTTTAAAATTTGCCTAGATGGATCAGGGATTTCACCTCTAAGTCACTGGTTCGTAGATGGACCAGATCAGCAATGACATAAGCCTTATCTGCACTAGAAAACTGATTTGCTGCTGAGAACAGTTGTCAGTGGGTTCACATGAACCAGTCCAGAAAACGACTATCAGTGTACAAAGGACAATTTTCAGCACTCTTACAGAAACACTGACTACAGCCACACTTAAATTGTTTTGGGGGAATGATCATTACCATAACCTCACCAGTGTATACAGGGCTTCAGTGTTTTAACTGCCATATAACCCAACCCTGCCAAAAGCTGGTCTAAATGATACAAAAGTAAAAATGCCTGGGCACCCCCACCATTTGTTACCACCAGTGAAGCTGCACCAACAGTAGTGCGCAACAGTGGGAGATTTCCTGGAAGATACTATTAAACAAGGCTTACATGTTGAGAATGTTTTCTACAATGGTGCTAAAAATGGTTTTGTCCTGTCTCTCGGCATTGAAGTGTTTGCAGCATCAGTTCAAAGCAGTGGTCCCCAACCTTTTTCGTCTGGCGCCGAGCCACGGAGGACCGTGGCGGTGGACGAGCATTCGCCGAAATGCCGCCGACAAGCAGCGTCATTTCAGCGGATGCTCGTCCGCCGGCCAGTACGTGGGCGCACTTATACGCCCTGGCGGGCACCATGGCACCCACGGGCACCACGTTGGGGACCCCTGGTTCAAAGGAACCCACACACTGCTGACAACAGTTTCGAGTAACATGCCATTTTTTGGTTTTGACAAGGTTTTAAAACCTACCACCAGATGGTCTATTTGGTTATCTGAGTGAAGCAAATTTCTTTCCATCCAATTGCCCATAGGCAGATACAAAAACAGTTTTGCTAGAGGTCTCACCAAAGTGGCCAAGATGAGAACTGCACTCTTCCTTACATCTGGTCCCCCCAAAAGAGATACACAGACACACAATGGCCTTCACTGCTCCTTCCTATGCTGTACCTATTCTGTGAAAACAAAGTTTCTAATAATGCCTAATAGGAACCACACAGATTTTTTTTAAATAAATCATGTAGTTGTGTGTATAACAAAATATTCACAATTAAATTTTATTATAAATAAAAAAGGCAACGATTTTAGCTTTAGTTTTAAACCAAGGACTCTGGATTAGCAATACGCCCTTCATCAGCCACATACAACTATTCTATGCCAGGTTATCAAATATAAAAAAAAAAAATCCATCTGTGGGTTTCTGACAGACCATCTAGTGGTTTGACTGCAGGGAGTTCCCCTTCTCGATAATGACCATTGAAACCTTCCAGCCCCATTATAAATTATTTCTAGCCACCTCACAGACAAATATTCAAACAAAAAAGAAGGGTTGTCTAAGGTCAACTACAGCAGCTGTATGTAAATAGAGCACTTCTATTTATATGCATACTATAGAATGGCAAAAGCCAAGACAATCTTAGCCTGAGCAAAAGTAAACCCTATTTAACCAACCCACCTGCCTAAAACAAGGATATAGGCACAATATAAAGGAAAGCTGAGAGAAGCAAAATATTTAAGAAAGGACAGTGCAAGAGGATTGCTCATCTTGCAACATTTAGCTTATACCAGGGGTCGGCAACCTTTCAGGAGTGGTGTGCCGAGTCTTCATTTATTCACTCTAATATAAGGTTTCACGTGCCAGTAATACATTTTAACATTTTTAGAAGGTCTCTTTCTATAAGTCTATAACATATAATGAAACTATTGTTGTATGTAAAGTAAATAAGGTTTATAAAATGTTTAAGAAGCTTCATTTAAAATTAAATTAAAACGCAGAGCCCCTGGACCGGTGGCCAGGACCCGGGCAGTGTGAGTGCCACTGAAAATCAGCTCGCGTGCTGCCTTCGGCACTCGTGCCATAGGTTTCCTACCCCTGGCTTATACCATCATCAACCTGTTCTCATGAGTCTTACACAAGCTGAGGCTTGGCCATTTACAGCTTTGCTTGTACAAACACTTAAGGACAGGTAGTTAGTAAACTCTTGCCATCAGTTCAAATATTGTGCAAGTGTACTTCTCTCTCTCTCTCTCACAAAAATCAACGTTTTCACAAAGCTATATATAACAACAGACATTATGGAGCTGCTGTAATCAACCCATAGTAAGGCTGAAGTTAACTTCTCTCAAACAAAGCAGATCGTTCTGAAATTTTGCATGCTTCATCTCATCCCAGAGTAGTTTGCATGGGACAATACAAGTGGAGGAGGAATATATGACATGCAAAGCAGCTCCATCCCACCTCTGGAGTCAATGTGTTAACTATGCCCAGAAATATTACACAATTGAAACTTTCAACAATGTGAAAGTTTTGAATTAACTATAACAGAAAGACACTACTTAAACTAAATCTCCAATTAATATCCTAGCTGATGAATACATCAGCTGTTTTAAATGTAGTTTCAGTAGGCTACAGAGTCCTCCGGGACTCTGACTGTGTGTCATTTTCTTTGACACACAGTAGTTTAAGACAAGTAGTAACTGCAGTGACTAGTATCCATAAAATCTCTATGTGCCCCAGCTAGTGCAAGGGATTACAGCCCTTATGTGTATAATGTATCATCCACCTAGGTGATTTGCCTTGGAATCTCATGTAGTTTTCCCTTCAATTATATAGGCAATCATAACCAATATGGTATGAAATAACAGAAGCAGGTTTCACCAATAGTCAAGAGAGAACGAGTCTTAGGGGCTCATAGCAGTATGAGACTATATACTCAGGTATTAAATATTTTCAACCACAAATCCCAAATTTACAAAACTAAAATTCCATGTGCTGTATGGCACAAATTCCCCTCCCTTCATTACCATTACCCTATTTCTCAATACAGCAGGAAGACAGTGAACTAATCTAAGTCTTATTTTATTATATGAGTTTACCAGGCTTCCATGAATGTCAGAACTGTAATATTTGGCAGTAAGCATGAAGTATAGGTAGCTAAAATAATAAATCTCAAGACACAAGGAGCAGCAAAGTGATTTGAAAATAGAAGCCATGTCAGACGGAATAATCAAAAGGCAGGAAAAGCACTTTACTACTCCATTCTCAGACATTATCTCTCAAATTAGATGTTTTGAGTCCAGCAGACCCAGAACATCTTTCTGATCTTATTTTTTTTTATAATTTTACATATTGTAATACCATAAATATTCAAAACTGTTTCTCCAGAGTGATTATCACATATCAACTTTAGCAGTTAGCCTACTGGAAACACATAATTGATCAAAAATATGAAAACTTTTTTCTTTCTAGTATCTGTCAATTCAATATTCCCCACTATACAAATTACACCTCTACCCCGATATAACACGAATTTGGATATAACACAGTAAAGCAGCGGGACTGCGCACTCCAGTGGATCAAAGCAGGTTCGATATAACGCGGTTTCACCTATAACGCGGTAAGATTTTTTGGCTCCCGAGGCCAGCGTTATATCGGGGTAGAGGTGTAGTTCAACAAGCTTGGAATGTTCTTTTTTTAAGTTAATGCTGACAGTTCAATTACTCCGACATATTTTGTTTCTAAGCTTTTAAAAAAATGTTATAAACTTACATTTTTCCATTAGAAGGTAAGACTCATACTCTAGTCAATTTGGCAGCCACAGAAGATTTATAACAGCTTCCAAAATAACAAATTTATTTCTTAAGATTAATTTCTAGTTGACTGCCAGACTTGACACCATAGTAAGTTGTCTAAAACTGCAACATATCCTATTTTTTTCACCTTTCCCTTCTAAGTATTTTTGAGTGGATGAAGAAATTAATGATTATTGTTTTTTACCAACTAAAATCTGATCCTTCCACACCTAAATATAAACTCAGGGAGTGAAATTATGAGCAATTTGCAATCCACAACAAGCCCATTGTCCAGAATGTGAGTTAACATAATATTTTGCCCAGTATTTATAAGCCTGTTTTAAACATGTTATTCCAGAGCAACAAATTAGTCACTTTAAGAAATGCAGCTGTTAATGCCCTCCCATGGGAGGGCATTTCATAAATTAGTTTCAACAGTAATTGGGGCTCAGGACACAAAAATAATACTTTCAGAACAGGCAAATGCAGTAAACATAACCCAAGGGGCAAACACCATTCACTGCGACAAGTTATTTTCAAGACATTCAGCACTATTACACCTCTTGTACTTCTGAGATAGTTCAGAACTTAAACACAGAGGGACACAATAGATCAGGGGTCAGCAACCTTTCAGAAGTGGTGTGCCGAGTCTTCATTTATTCACTCTGATTTAAGGCTCCGAGTGCCAGTAATACATTTTAACGTTTTTAGAAGGTCTCTTTCTATAAGTCTATAATATATAACTAAACTATTGTATGTAAAGTAAATAAGGTTTTTAAAATGTTTAAGAAGCTTCATTTAAAATTAAATTAAAATGCAGAGCCCCCCGGACCGGTGGCCAGGACCCGGGCAGTGCCACTGAAAATCAGCTTGTGTGCCGCCTTCGGCACGCGTGCCATAGGTTGCCTACCCCTGCAATAGATGAACCATTCTAGGAGTATAGTCCTGGACAATGTAGTCTACGGTTTTAGTTTATGATTTTATGTATATTTTAGTTTTTACAAGGATGAACAGTTTATCATGGTGGAAAAATTCACCGTCAACCGTTGCTACATTTCACTACAACAAACCAGTGTTGTGTAAAAATACTCTATAGTTTTCTGTCAATTCTCCCATGCACCATCCACTGTCTTGTGAGTCTTAATATTGTAAATGTTTGAGCAGTGTATGGAAAATTATATAAAATGCAATCTTAAATCCATGGGGAGCCAAATATGGCATTATCTATTTGAAATAGCCAAAGTCCCCAGAAGGCCTTTAAAGCAAGTGGAACTTTTCTTTTTTAAATTCAGCCATTCAAGTTTCCTAATGTGAAACTGATCTGTGGAAGCCTGTCAGTGGAAGGGAAGGTTAAAAGAGCACAGAGGCACAGTACAAGGTTCCCGTCTCTAGTAGGGAAGCAGAGGGAAGATAAAAAGACTCTCTGTTTCCGCCTTTGTCCTGCCAGTCTTGGAGGGGTAGAGGTTTCAGCCCCACAGTGAGATGTATAGGTCACCCTCAGTGTGCACCTCCCGACACAAGGGGGAAAACTGTGTGGGCAAAGCCTGATGAGTCAGGGACTCCTTGCCCTGGGGCAAGACTGTCAGCAGATTTTGCATCTTCCTCGGCAACATCAAGGTGAGGACAAGATAGGTGCAGGGCTGCCGCAGTTGCTCTGGCCCCATGATGNATGTAGTCTACGGTTTTAGTTTATGATTTTATGTATATTTTAGTTTTTACAAGGATGAACAGTTTATCATGGTGGAAAAATTCACCGTCAACCGTTGCTACATTTCACTACAACAAACCAGTGTTGTGTAAAAATACTCTATAGTTTTCTGTCAATTCTCCCATGCACCATCCACTGTCTTGTGAGTCTTAATATTGTAAATGTTTGAGCAGTGTATGGAAAATTATATAAAATGCAATCTTAAATCCATGGGGAGCCAAATATGGCATTATCTATTTGAAATAGCCAAAGTCCCCAGAAGGCCTTTAAAGCAAGTGGAACTTTTCTTTTTTAAATTCAGCCATTCAAGTTTCCTAATGTGAAACTGATCTGTGGAAGCCTGTCAGTGGAAGGGAAGGTTAAAAGAGCACAGAGGCACAGTACAAGGTTCCCGTCTCTAGTAGGGAAGCAGAGGGAAGATAAAAAGACTCTCTGTTTCCGCCTTTGTCCTGCCAGTCTTGGAGGGGTAGAGGTTTCAGCCCCACAGTGAGATGTATAGGTCACCCTCAGTGTGCACCTCCCGACACAAGGGGGAAAACTGTGTGGGCAAAGCCTGATGAGTCAGGGACTCCTTGCCCTGGGGCAAGACTGTCAGCAGATTTTGCATCTTCCTCGGCAACATCAAGGTGAGGACAAGATAGGTGCAGGGCTGCCGCAGTTGCTCTGGCCCCATGATGCCCGCTTGGTGGTATGTCTGTGCTGACCCCCGAGCTGGGCTGGCAAGGGGCTGCGACACCCCCCACCCCCCCCCCCGAGACACATGGGATGCTCGACCCCCGAGCTGGGCTGGCAAGGGGCTGCGACCCCCCCGAGGCACATGGGATGCTCGACCCCCGAGCTGGGCTGGCAAGGGGCTGCG
>QXTE01000096.1:4103733-4149604 GCA_003942145.1 Platysternon megacephalum
GGCACATGGGATGCTCCCGGGCCCATGGAAATGGGGCTGCGCGGACGGTTCGATTCACGGCCTGGAGGAGGGAGCAAAGGCTCCCGCTTCGGAGCTCGCAGGGAGCCCCTATGACCTTGGGCCCCGGCTCGAAGCACCTGCAGCCGCCAGGCCCCCGGCTAGGCGCGGGACCGGCTTGGGGAGGCACGTGGAGGGGAAACCCCCCCTCCCCCTGCTGAGATGCGCGAGGACTCAGGATGGCGTCAGCCGCCAGCTCGTGGCCAGGGGCAGCCGGGGGGGGCAATATCCCAGCCCCCCCCCCCCCGCCCCGCCCCGCCCCAGCCCCCCCCCCCGGCGGGGCCCGCCCCCCCCCCCCCCCCCCCCCCGCCCCCCCCCCGCCCCCCCGCCCCCTCCCCCGCCCCCCCCCCCCCCCAACGGCTCGGCGTCCCCGGAGCCCCTCAGCCGGCCCGCCGCGCCGCCCCCCTCACCCGATCTCGTCGGCGCCTCCCACGTTGTTCATGGCGGCGGCTCCAGGCAGCGTCCGGGCCGGGCCCGGCTCCCTCAGGCCCAGGCGGCGGCAGCAGCGGAAGGTCACGGGCTCCGCTTCCCTCCCGAGCTGCGCAACGGCGGCTCCGGCCCCCTCTTCCCCTCAGCGCCGCCCGCCAACCGCCGCTGCGCGTGCACCCTGGCCTCGCTACGGGGTCTCCGGGACCGCGCCCAACGAGCGGGTGAGGGGAAAGGGGTAGCGCGCCTGCGCGGCAGGCGCAGGGCACCACGGGAAACGTAGTCCAGCGCGGGGTGGCTAACACGTGGTGCAGCCCCGCGGCAGCCATGCGGATTCGAGCCGGCAGGAGGGAGCGAGAGGGCAGTGCGTGCGAGAAAGAGAGGCCGTGAGAGAGCCCATGAGTGAATGCATAAGATTTAGCGTGTGAAAGGGAATGGGAGGCAGGGAAGTTGTTTGCAAGTGAGGCCTGGTCTACACTTAAAGATAAAAATAGACCAGGGACATGAAAAAAATTGCATAATAAGGTCCCTGGTTGTCAACACTGGGGATCTGGTTGACCTCAGCTAGGTATCTGTCAGCCTACCTCCAGCCTCTCATAGAGGTGGATTAACGACATCAATGGAAAAACCCCTTCCGCCTGTGTAGGGAGCAGCTACGCTACAGCGCCATAGCTGCAGTGCTGCACTTGCAGTGTAGACGCAGTCAGAGTGTGTGCATAGCATGGTGTGTACAGCCTGGGGGCAGGGGGAAGGTATGTGGGGCAGAGGTGTCCTTGGGTGTTTAGTCAGGTGTGAGTGTGCCTATGGCTTTGCCTAGACTAGGGCCTGGTATACACACAGTTTTTGTGCTGGTATCATTATATCACGGAGGGATGTGATTTTTAACCAAAATAGTTATACCAGTACAACCCCTAGTGTGAACAGTTACACTGGTATAATGGTGCCTCACACCAATACAGCTTATCCCTCTTCCTGTAAGGAAAAAGCTATACCTGTATAAGCACATTTATACCAATATATCTGTAGCCACACTACTGGGGTTATACCACTTTACCCATCCACTACAGTTAAAGCAGTACAACTTTTGTGTGTAGACAAGCCTTAGGAAAAACAGTATTTTTTTAGGCCTGGTCTACACTACAGGGTTAGGTTGATGTAAGCAGCCCTGCGTCGACCTAGCTTTGGAAGTGTCTTCAGTTAAATTTGGCTCCCGCCAAGGTAAGTGCCTCTATACGCTGATTTCGTAATGCCACCTTCCCAAGCGGCATACAGTCACAGTCAATGTAGTTAGGTTGACGCAGTGTCAGTGTAGATCCTGTGTTGCTTACCGATTGTTCCTGGCTTTCAGGAGCCGTCCCACAATGCTCTACACCGACAGTACAATTGATATAAGCGCTTCTGGTGAGGACGCGCACCACCGACACAAGGAGCCAAGTGTGCACATGCACACACGAGTGATTTACTGACTGCAGTGGCTGTATGCTGACGTAACTTAGGTCGGCATAATTTTATAGTGCAGACATCTCCTTAATGATTAGAGTTTAGCTAACTCCATGGAACTAATGTGATTGAAAAAAGCACCCTTTTTCCCATGCCTGATTTACACGTAAAAAGTTTTACCAGCATCAGTGGAATCTGTGAACTATGTCAGTGGTGTAATACTTTGCCAACATATCAGAGGGGGAGCCGTGTTAGTCTGGATCTGTAAAAAGCGACAGAGAGTCCTGTGGAACCTTATAGACTAACAGACCTATTGGAGCATAAGCTTTCGTGGGTGCCAATAAAAGCCCTACTGTAGATACAGCTATACTGGTATAAGCCCTTTTGTACGGGTATAACTGTATCTATGCTACGGTTTTTTTGCCGCTTTGAGGTTCAGTCTGCACTTAGCAGCTGCCCCACGGCAGCGCTTCAGTGTAGACACTCACTACAGCGACGGGAGGGGCTCTCCCGTCACTGCAGTTAAGCCGACCTAGCGCTGTCTACACCGGGGACTAGATCGGCTTAACTACTTGATCAGGGTGTGGATTTTCCACAGCCCTGAGAGACGTTGTGATGTCGAGGTAACTTTTCTGCGTAGACCTGCCCTAACTAAGCCGGCATCGTTAAACCAGCAAAACTTTGAAATGTAGGCAAGGCCTGAGGCCTGGTCTACCCTAGGAAATTAGGTTGGTATAACTACATAGCTCAGGGGCATGAAAAATCCACATCCCTGAGCAACGCAGTTAAACCGACCTAACCCCTGGGGTAGACAGTGCTAGGGCAATGGGAGAATTCTTCCATCGACCTATGTATGCCGATGGGAGAACTCCTCCAGGCAGCGTAGGTCGTGTCTTCACTGAAGCAGTACAGCAGCGCAGCTGCAGAGTGTTAAGTGTAGACAAGCCTTGAGTCCATACAAGACCTGTATGTGCAGCATCCCTAGGTGCATGGATAGCTTGTGTTTGTGTGCAGCACAAGGGGAAAGCATAAGCCAATGATATTGTAACAGGCAGCGAGTGGTTTTATTTCAATGTCAGAAGGATACCTAGCCCTTGTTAACTAGTGTGATTTAGTTTTGTATTTATATAGCACCATTGCGGTATATTAGTCCCTTCGCAGTCTGGGAGCATTATGAGTCTCTAGATTTCTATGAATCACATGACACCCCCTCTTCCCTTTCTATCACTAATTTTCCCACGGGATTACACATGCTCCCAGACTGTAGAGGGCAGGAAAGGCAATTTAATCCCACATGTTGCACAGTTTGGGAGTGGTGTTTTATTTCTGCAGATTTATTTTTACCCAGGTGTCTGATCTTTCTGGCATGCACCTGCCACATCTCGTTCTTCAGGAGGAAAACATCCTAATTTTGGATTAAGTCTAAGGCGGTTTTATTTGAAAACCTCTCCCTATTGGGAGGAAGGATTTTGCTTATGTGGGTTTCAATGCGACATTTAAAATCTCACACTTGAGGTGGGTTTTTTGTTTTGTTTTTTGGAAATCTAACTTTTCTGTCTATTGAAATAGTCACACAGCATGGATGCCCTGCTCGCCCTCCTGATAATAGAGAAGCAGGGACATCTAGTGGCTCTAACTGAATCCCAGAAGGATATTTAAGGGTTTGATTGGCAGAAGTGCTGGGTACCCAAAACTCCGGCTGAGTTCAGCTGTGGGTACTCGGCACTTACGAAAACCATGCCCCTATCCCCGGATCCTGCAAAGAGTTATTCATAGAATTCACTTTACTCCCAAGTCGATGGGACTACTTACAGTAGTAAAGTTCAGCATACCCATAAGTGTTTGCAGGATAGTCTTTATCTCAGGGGCTTGGGCAAAGAGAATTAAAATTCACAGAGAAAGACTGATGCACGGACACACCCCAGTTTGGGATTGGTGTGGTATTTCTGTAGGCAGATGGCTTGCACAAAACTGACAACTGCATAACTGATGCACCTGGCGTAAGGTTAGGCTAACAGCGTAATCTGTTTCGAGAGAAGAGAATTGCTTTTATCCCAGTGGGTAGAGTACAGGTAATAAGACCATGTGCTGGGCAGGGATATGCCATCCAACCAGGCTGCACTTTTAGGGGTGGCTGATGGAGTGTGGCTAGACAGGAATTTCCTTGATAATTACCTGTTGTGGCTGAGGACTCCTCCTTGCCTTGAGGAACTGGAAGTATGAGCCTAGCTCTCGAGCCATTGATTTCAGCTGCCTTTTGCCCAGTAGTGGACCCTGACTCTCACTCCCTTTTCCAAACCTGCCAAATCTCCCTCTTTTAGATGGGGACTCTCGTTTAAGATACCTTCAGACTCTTCTGCATGAAGGGATTTTGCTGCAGGTTTCAGTGAGGCGTTAATATCCTTGTTCCTTTAGCTTGTCAATTCCTTGGCAATGTCCTGTCTTGCAGTTAGTGTAAGCTGGCTCCATGTGTCAGACGGAATGATACCGAACGATTCCTTCCTTCCCTGATCACAGAGGGAGTGGAAGTGCTCTGTTTACATGTCTCCTTGCAACCTGCTTTCGCTCAGCCGGAAATGTCAATGCATTTCTCCAAGGCATCAGCAGATGTCCCTCCTCTTCACATCTCTGCCCTCCTCCTCTCCCACTTTTTACTGGGCATGCTCAGGACCACAGCCCGGATAAGGGATCCCTTTTACCCAGAAGTAGCCTCTGCTCTTCTTTGCACACGCAGCTTTTTCTGGCTTGCCTATATAAAGCCAGCGAGATCACGGGTGCTCCCTTTCTCTCCTCTCCCCTCCTTAGCCTGCTGGACTTTCCTCTCCGGTGGGAGTACTAGCAACCATGAGCTCCTCCGAGGCTGTTCATCCTATCTTCCTCCAGGGAGAGAACTGCAAGCCTTCATGGGAGGAGGCAGACGCTGGCTTCAATCAGACGGACACCCACTTAGAGATCTTGGGCAAACCAGTGATGGAGAGGTGGGAGACCCCTTACATGCATTCTCTGGCTACGGTAGCAGCATCCAAAGGTAACTGACTAGTGAGGTCCCAGCTCCTTTCAGGGGGGCGAGTATTGGCAGCAGCTAGGAGTTGTGATGCACTAGTGGGGATTCGGAGGGATTTTATTTGGAACTGAATTCAAGTGTTTTCTGTCATTCTCCGCTCTGGAACGCTGTCCTGAATGGGGCTTCTTGTTGTTGTTAGTTGAGATAAGCTTCCCAAAGTTTTTGTGCATTTGGGAACAACAGCTAACAAAGACTAGCAACAGTCAGCAATTTAGCCTGATAATTAATGTTGCACTATGTTCTTAGTCTAACACAGGGGTCGGCAACCTTTCAGAAGTGGTGTGCCGAGTCTTCATTTATTCCCTATGATTTAAGGTTTCGCGTGACAGTCACACATTTGAACGTTTTTAGAAGGTCTCTTTCTATAAGTCTATAATATAGAACTAAACTATTGTTGTACGTACAGTAAATAAGGTTTTTAAAATGTTTAAGAAGCTTCATTTAAAATTAAATTAAAATGCAGAGCCCCCCCAGACCGGTGGCGAGGACCCGGGCAGTGTGAGTGCCACTGAAAATCAGCTCGTGTGCCGCCTTCGGCACCCGTGCCATAGGTTGCCTACCCCTGGTCTAACATAACAGACTATGAAATAAAGAGCAGTTTGCAGACACGGCTGAGGGTGTACGTGTGTTTTGGAATCTTGCTTCAGTTGATTATCCCTTTGCACTGTTCACAGCACCAATTGATCGTGTTAAAGAGAAGCTGCTACGTGTTAGAAGATTGAAAGTTCTGTTTCCTTTATCAATAGGAGCTGGGCTTTGCGTATCCTGAAGTGAATTGATAATGTAACAAGCATTTCCTCCCCGTATGAAGACTGGTGTTGAATAAAACATACAGCTCTTTTAAATAAGGAGCTGGGCTCCCAGCATAGAGCCGAAAGCATGGTGTTTTTTAAACCTTCCGATGAAGTCATTGCCCGTGTAACTATCTGCTGTATTGTTAGCAGCACTTACCGCTAGCATATCAAAGTCACTGTCAGCTTTTTATGAATTGATTCTCTCCGTGATTCAAAGAGCAATGGAAGCCAGAGGGGAAAATGTGTTTTGAGTACATCAGTAGAGTGCTTCAGGTCCCCTAACTAAACTTTAAATATGGCTCGCCCAGATGGATCAAGACTTCAGAGTTTTGGACTTTCATTCTACATGGATGCCTTTAAAGTATTTGATTTCTGCACAGCTTTGAAGGTAACATTAGGGGGAGGAAATCAGGCCTGTTGTAGCTTTTCAATCTCAAGTCAAGAGAACCCCAACAGTGCATAAATAATCTCCTGTCCATTGTCCTTGGTGTTCACTCTTCTCTGTCATGCAATCCACATTTTAACTGTAAACGCCAGGCAAATCCATATGCTCCGCTAGAGGCAAGGTTAAGAATAGCTCCACTGTAACAGTAGCTGTGTTAAACAGTTGTGCTCTGTGTAATAGAAGACAGGTTTCCAAATAGCTGCAGACTTATCCGTAGGGCAAGAGAGGGGGTAGGGAGGTCTGCAGTTCTGCATGGGAGGAGGGGCTAAAGTACCAGAACCCTCCCCTGCTCTCCTTGATCTTTGCACTTTACCTTTCATTTAAAAACAAAGTCTCTGATCCAAAGCCCATTGAAATGAATGGAAAGACTCACATGGACTTCAGGTTTCAGAGTGGCAGCCGTGTTAGTCTGTATCAGCAAAAACAACGAGGAGTCCTTGTGCCACCTTAAAGACTAACAAATATATTTGGGCATAAGCTTTCGTGGGCTAGAACTCACTTCATCAGATGCATGGAGTGGAAAATACAGGAGCAGGTATAAATACATGAAAGGATGGGGGTTGCTTTACCAAGTGTGGTAAAGACTTCAGTATGCTGCGGTTTAGGCCCAAAGGGCTTGAAACATGTCACCTGCAGATTTTTAGTGGCATTTCTACAAGCGGTGAATTGTTACCAGAGAAACAGCCCAGA
Source organism: Platysternon megacephalum (assembly GCA_003942145.1). Lineage (NCBI taxonomy): Eukaryota > Metazoa > Chordata > Testudines > Platysternidae > Platysternon > Platysternon megacephalum. Next base: position 4,110,650 of record QXTE01000096.1, read on the forward strand.
GGGATCAGGTAGTTTGGTTTTGTTAGGAAAAGGTCTAACCACATTTCATATAAGTAATGAAGGTATTATGGGTTTTTAAAATTGTTTTGGAGGAAAAAATCCTCAAAGTTTAGAAGGGCGATAACCCCTTTTAGGGCCTAAACTCACCTCTCTCTGATGGGGGTCAGGAAGAAACGTTCTCCAAGGGCTGGTTCATTTCTGAACCTTCTTTTGAAGCATCTGGTGATGGCCACTGTCAGAGAGGAGTTGGACCCCTGCTTTTCTCCAGTCTGTTTTGCAGTGTTGTTGTAGCCATGTTTGTGCCAGGATACGAGAGAGACAAGGTGTGGGAGGGAATATCTTTTATTGGACCAACTTCTGTTGGTGAAAGAGACACGCTTTTGAGCTCCACAGAGCTTTTCTTCAGGTCTGGCAGTCCTCTGTCCCTATGAATTCAAACATTACCTGGAGTCTTGTGCAGCTCCAGCCACTGTAGTGTTACTCCAATGCAGGAGGGCCAGAATAGGGTAATAATACTTCACACTTATCCTCCCAAATACTTAGGCTCTGATCCTGAACATGCACTTATACAAGCCCATGAGCAGTCCCCTTGACATCAGTGGGATTGTCACATGTTTAAAGTTAAGCTTGCAGGTAGGTGTTTGCATGATCAGGACCTCATGAGCGAAAAGAAAGTGAAACTGACTAGAAACAAAGATGAAACTGACAAACTGAGTTTCCCTCTACCAGCAAAAGGGGGGTGGAGGGGAGAAGTAATTTCTTGTCTAGTTTTAATAATTTCAGGGATTAATAGTTGGATGACTGAGGATATTTATGTTTAAGTAACATTTTATCCCGACAGTGTCCCCTTAAGAATAAAATACTGACTGTGTTTGGGAGGTGACTGACAATAGACCAAACGACGAAGGTATGCAGAACATTCCTTTCATTCATGCCCATTCACCGATTTTCCAGGGTTGCGTGTCGCTGGAGGAAGTGACGCCATCACATCCTTGGTGAAAGTGGGTCAGTGGTAGGACTTTACGCCCACTGATTGGGAGTTTGCACGCACTGAGTCATTCCCATGCTGATGAATTAATTTTTTAGCCTGCCAAGGAATGTGGATCTTGTTCCTTCCAGAGGTTTTCAAACTCCTTATCTCCTTTTCTCTTCCAACACATTTGCTGGGTGTTCTATCCAGTTAGGCAGGACACCCATGAGTTAGGAGGAAGGTTTTGTGTTTAAGGTACAGGAGGACAGGGACATGGCTAGAGTGAGAGTAGATAAGTAACAAATCACTGCACCCTGTTTTCCAATCCAGCTTTGATTTAGCCGGCTGGGCAGGCCCCTTGGTGCTGATTCACAGCTTGCCTTGATCTTCCTTCATTTTTCTAAGTTAACTTAGTGCTAATGAAAGGGGCCAGAGCATGAAAATCCCCTGGCTTGAGAATGGGTCCAACATGCAGAGGTGGGACAAGCTTCCCCTGCATGCTACCCTATTGATGTGACCCAACCCTGACCTGGAGGGACCTCCTTTAGAGCGAAGAGTGATTTTCAGTCTCCATGGCCCATCCAGTCCTTGGTCACGTTGCTGAGACTGCCGAGAGAGGAGACCCAGCTGGGTGGGGGCAGACATCAAGACCAAAAAGCCTTCAGATAGGAATGACTGCTGGTCACTAACAGCGTGGCTTGGACCCGCACCAGTGACCTATAGGTGAAAGGCTCTATACCGGCCCAGCCAGTTCCTCCCAGGTTCGTATCTGAGCACAGAAGACTAAGGGACCAGCTGCCTTGTATCCTGCAATCAAGACAGCTGTCATTTAACTCCCGAGCATGCCTGCAGAACACTGGTAGCCAGGCTGTGACCTGTCTTTCCCCAGGAGGCCGTGTGCTGGAAGTGGGGTTTGGCATGGCCATCGCAGCCACCAAACTGGAAGAGTTCGACATTGAGGAGCACTGGATCATTGAATGCAATGAGGGCGTCTTCCAGAGGCTGCAGGAGTGGGCCAAGAAACAACCACACAAGGTACGAGCAGCTCCGCTCGCTGTAGACAAGGATGCGTTGCAGACTCAGTGCACCTTTGTAGCTACAGCTGAGCACAGGTGGGAGCATCAAAGGGCCACAATATGGCCTGGGATGGGGGGGACTTATCCCAATCTCTGGCTGTGTAGCTATGTCCATAGACAGCCCTTCTCACCAGGCTCCGAGCACCTTGCAGTTGGTAAAGGATTTCGTCCTCCCACTCCCCAAAGCATTACCCCCATCTTACAGCTGGGGAGGTGAGGCACAGGCTAGATTGTGGTTTGCCCAAGGTCAGACAGGGAGACAGACAGAGCCAGGAATTGACTCCAGATTGCGAGTCTCTCCCCAGTGCCCTAACCACTAGGCCAGCCTTCCTGCCCATTTCTTACCCTCTAGATTTTCCTGAGCTGAATGAGGAAACCCTTGGAACCAGAGTTTAAAAAAGAAGAAAAGTTTAGCAACACACAACCACTCCATTAAGCAAACCATTAACTCTCTCAGTAAAGCAAAGGCTGGCCCCACACGCTTCCTGTACGCTCACTAGTATCAAGTTGTTGATTAATTTGCACCATAAACCCATTTTTTAAATCAGTCACAGTGTATTAGAGTCCACTTGATGGGGTAGAGCAGGGGTCGGCAACCTTTCAGAAGTGCTGTGCCGAGTCTTCATTTATTCACTCTGATTTACGGTTTCGCGTGCCAGTAATACATTCTAATGTTTTGAGAAGGTCTCTTTCTATAAGTCTATAACATATAACTAAACTATTGTTGTATGTAAAGTAAATAAGGTTTTTAAAATATTTAAGAAGCTTAATTTAAAATTAACTTAAAATGCAGAGCCCCCCGCAGTGGTGGCCAGGACCCGGGCAGCGTGAGTGCCACTGAAAATCAGTTCACGTCCCGCGTTCGGCACGCGTGCCATAGGTTGCCTATCCCTGGGGTAGAGGATCCTCAGTTAATCTAACACACACGGGCACCGCATCAGCCCTGGGTTACATGGATGCCACTCCACTGAGGACCAGCGAGATGCCAGTGGGGTTGAATTTGACCTGTGGACTCCCCCCTCCCCCCCCCCACTTTTACTAGGCCAAATCCATCCCTAGTGTAACTTACACTGCAGCAAATGGACTTGAATTACACCAGGGTGGGATTTGGCCCAATAGCTGTGTGTTAGAAGTTGCAAATGCTGGTCTTGCGACACACACACACTCTCGCGCCCAATCCCCGGTGCAGATCAGCTTAGCTCCTTTGAAGCGATCACGCTCCAGCGACGTACACCCATTGTGGAGCTGGACTTTTATATTTAATCGGGGCTTGTTAATAGGAAACCAAGTTTAATGTTGCATGTAGCAGAAATTGATCCAACTCTTCCTTCCTGCCCCATTCCCTGGGTGTTTCTTATTCTCTCTTTGGTCAATCATTGATCAGAATCTTTGCCTACATACCATCTGGTGACTTCTCCTTGTCTTGCCTGAAGGTCGTCCCCTTGAAGGGGCTGTGGGAAGACGTGGCGCCGACGCTGCCAGATGGACACTTTGACGGTAAGGGAAGCAGATTGAAATAAAAATCCAAAGGGATCATTGGAATCCCAGGGGTGGGTTGTGGGGAAGGAGGCTGCCGGGCAGTGAGGACCTCCACAACATCCCTGGATCAGAGGCACAGAGAAAGACAAACTACACAGGAGCCAGCAAGCCCTAGTTTATTGGGCAGTATTTAGAGTGGCATGTGCTCTGCCCTGAAATGTTCTGGAACCTAGGACAGGTGTGGCCATTAGACAATAGAGGGATTCAAACGGAGCATGAATCAGAGGCTCGAGCTATATACTCCATAGGAGGGAGCTACACAAACCCAGTCTGAAAAGGACCTGGGAGTAGGAATGACCACGCACCCATAGGAAAATATACCAGGTGGCTTAATTTTCACAGGTGTCGAGCACCTGAAACTCCCATCCAGTTCAAAGGGAGCTGACGTTGCTCAGGCTCTATGAAAAAAACCCAGGCCCTAGGACTTTAAGAACCATGCGTTGCTGGCGGAGCTGCACATTAGCTACATGGGAGGCTGTGTGACCTAGTGGAAAGAGCACTGGAGCCCCATTGGGCTCGGTGGTGCACCCACATACGGAGAGAGACAATCTCTGCCCTATAGGGCTTACAGTCTAAATCAACAAGACAAAGGCCTGGAGGGGAAACCGAGGCACACAAAAGGGAGGTGACTTGCCCAAGGGCAGTTGGCAGAGCCAAGAATAGAACTGATGGCTCCTGCCTCCCAGCTCAGTGCCCTGGCCGCTAGGCCCTGCTGCCTCATTAGTTCACATTGAAGCAGGAGGGATGAAATTCAGCTAGCCAGCTTAGCCCAGCCTCCCAAAGCTTGGCAGAAGGAAAGCACGTTGTTCTCGTTACGATGAAGCTAATGCCAACGTTGGTGTTATCAAATGCATGTGACTCAAATGTCATGTATTAAGGGGGGGGGACATGCCAGGCAGCCAGCTACGAAGAGGAATCTTAGCCCAACTAAATGGTCCCAGTCCGTGCTACAGCATTTCTTGCAGCTAATGCATTATTTCCCCTCGGTTTTCCTGGACAGGCATCCTCTATGATACCTATCCCCTGTCGGCAGAAACCTGGCACACCCACCAGTTCAGCTTTATCAAGGTAAAAGACTCTGCTGCTGTTCTCCAACGAGCAGCGTTCGTCACTCATCATCCGCATCTTGCAAGCCCCCTGCTAGCGTTTCTGCAACAGCGCCAGGCCTTTGGGGCCTGCTCAGACAAGGTGCTGAGCACTCTCAGCTTCGGTTGGGTTTCACTGGGAATTGAGGACACATCACCTGGCAGGGTCAGGACTGTAATTCCCCAGAGGAAGAGACGGCATCTCTGAGCTGGAGAATTAGATCTGTAGCCCACGTCCAAAGCCATACGGGAGTCGTCATGAGATGGCACCAGCCCTGAGAGACTTGCTAGGATGAGCCTTTGCCCGTTGTTACGTTACAGCCGCCAGCTTCTCCATGCTGCTTTGGGGCCCAGGGTGTTTTAGGGACGTGGGATTTTTGCACGTAGCCCACGTTTGTCTCCCGTGGCACCTTTCCTACCAACGCTACCCACGAAGTGTTTTGCTGGAGTTACGTGGGAGAGGGACCGACACTAGCAAGGGACAATTGGAGCTTTCAGAGATTCTCTGAAAGGAAATGGAGAGGGGAGACGTAGGGGGAGGTTGTTCTAGATGGCAGGCGCTACTGTAGGGTGGCCAGGTGCCCGGTTTTTGACTGGAAAATCCAGTCAAAAAAGGGACCTGACCATGTCCAGTCAGATCTACTGACCGGACACCCAAAGTCCAGTTGCTGCAAGCAGGAAGGCACTGGGTCATCACCCACGCCAGCCCCTACTCAGCCATTCCCAGACCCATCTCCGCAGGCAAGTCCCTCCTGGCGGGGGTGGGGTGGGAGGGGAAAAGCAGCGAGAGACCGGGGGTGGGGGGAGGAGTGGACGGGGGCAGAGCCTCAGGAGAAGAGGCGGGATGGGGCGGGGCAGGGCTTTGGGGGAAGAGGGGGGACGGGGAGGTTCTGGCACTCCTGCTGGAGAGTCCATTTTTTAAATATTACAAGTTGTCAACCCTACGCTACGGAGGGAAGGCTCCTGCCCCAGAAAGGGGCAGAGAGGAGCACGGTCTCTAGGCCAGCCCCCAAATCCCATCAGCCTCCGCTTTGTTTCCCTCTTCCACAGGGTCACGCTTTCCGCTTGCTGAAAGCCGGCGGCGTGCTCACCTACTGCAACCTGACGTCCTGGGGGGAGCTGCTCAAGGCGCAGTACACGGCCATCGAGAAGATGTTTGAGGTGAGGAGGGGCAGACACGACCGCAGGCGAGGGGGTGCCAAACCCTGCAGTCGTTTCTCACTCACCCAAAGTGGCTGCTGCCAGGAGCATACAGATACCAGAGTCCTACCACCTGCCCGACTGTGGGTGCGGAGCGGCATTCAGCCTCGCACCTGCCATTCGGTTTGCAGACACAAACGAGCACGAGTTTTACAGGCCTGGATTAGATCCACAGAAAAGCAGGCCAGTCCTCAGCCCTTTGGAAACAGGCCCGCGGTTAAAGGGCACGGTTAGATAACAGGCAGGTGGTCACATGAGCAGGAAGGAACGGTTGATAAGTAGGGCTTGGCGGGACCCGGTTAAAGGATACACTTCAGAAGCACCATCAAGAACAGTGGGTGTTTTTCCAGGGCCGTTCTAAAGCTTCAGCCATTTTAGCAGCTGGGGCAGAGTCATTTTAACGTAACCAGACCGGTTAAACAAAGGGTTAGGCGTCGCGTTCATCGAGGATCACGTTGGGCCGGACTGTGTGTTCAAGCGGAAGTGGCTCAGAACCTCACCGGTCTCTATCTCACCTGTCCCTCCCTTAGGAGACTCAAGTTGCACCCCTGATGGAGGCAGGGTTCAAGAAGGAGAACATAAGCACCAGCGTGATGGACTTGATCCCGCCCGAGGACTGCCGCTACTACTCCTTCCACAAGATGATCACGCCCACCATCCTCAAAGAGTGAGCAGCCACCCAGCACCCACTCCCGTCTCGCTCGCTCAGCCGCTGCAACGAAGAGCGAGAGAAGAAATCCTGCTAGCTGGAGTGGAAACGAAATCAAGGACTGGCTATTGACAATCCAGGGAGGGGAGGAAATATTCGTCGCTCTACGGTACTAATGAGGGAACGTTAACATATCGATTGGACTTTCCAGGAAGATTGGAGGGCGGGGGAGGATTTGGGAAAGTATAGTTGGAAGTTTGAGACAGTTTAGAACTAGCACGTCGGTAGTGGAGCCTGCACCATAAAGGGCCCAAGTGGCTAGGACTGGGATTCAGGATGCCTGCCTTCTATTCCCAGCGCTGCCACTGAGCTGCTGGTGCTTTGAGCAAGTCACTGCCCCCTCTGTGCCTCAGTTTCCCCATCCACAATACATCGTTATCCCCTTTGAGATCTATGGCTCTAAGACACTAGGTCAGAGCTAGGTGTTATATGCTCAAAGAAATCTGCCCCGAGGGCAGACCCCTTGTGGGATGGCCTGGCTGTGGAATTTCTCCGACGTTTTTAAAGAATGTTTTTATTGTGGGGTTTGACCAGCGCTCAGAACTCTCGCTGTAGGCTCCACAGAGGTTGATTAAAGTAAAAATCAGGAGGGGACTGTAGGTAACTTGAAGGAGGGATTTCCAAATCTTGGTTTCCTGTGGAACACTGTCTTTTTTTAAAGCTCAAGACTTGACTCTCCACGACAAGCCGAGTAAAGTACCCTCTACCCCAGAGTTTAATTCTGAAAGCCTGACATTTGCATTTGTGTAATTAAATGAGATTCAGACAACTCCCAGAGCAAATCCCGTGGGAATCTCTGCTCATATTTTTGGCTAATGGCCTGTTTTTAATTAAGATTTTGGTAACAAATTCTTATGACCTTCCTGGAAGTTTACCATTACATGAATAATTACTCACCTCTGTACATAGATGTGGTGGACATGCTATTAGTATGAACACTAAAGACATTAAATTGATTCAGTCTACAGCTGAGACTTCAGAATAATTTATTTTCATTTTTTATAAGCACATGTGTAACTCTGTAAAGGCTCTGTGCTCCTCATTACAGATGGCTTGAAGTGCTGGTAGCAAACCACCAATCTGTTTACTCTTCAGCATCTCCTGTGGTCCTGATGTAGGCAGCCTAAGTTCGGCTTAGAAGCTTTCTATTCCTGTCCCAGTTTCACGAAGGCCGCAGCCTTTTAATAAGATTGCTGGGCAAGATTCTAGATAAAGCAGGTGCCTAAATGTAGACTATGAGCCTACAAACCAAGACCCCATTGCGCCAGGGGCTGTACAAATGCATGGTCCCTGCCCCACAGAGCTTCCAATCTAAGACAAGAGATAACATGTGGATACTGACAGAAATGGGGGAGCAAAGAAAACAATGAGAATGTTAGTCAGCATGACAGGCAGGGGTCTCAGCACTTAGTTAAGCAACCAGATAAGATGCCTGATGTACAGAAGTGCTAAGTATCCAATGGGATATAGAGCTCTAAAGAGAGGTCAAATACAGTTGTGTTGCATGCATAGCCGGGGAACAGGGAGGTAAATCCTTCTCTGTTCAGCTCTGGTGCTGCAGTACCTGGGACATTGTACTAGGCATCAGGGCCGGCTTTAGGCCGATTCCCCCGAATCAGGCCCCGCGCCCTAAAGAAGAGCGCCTAATTTAGGCGCCTTTTTAATTTTTACTCACCCAGCGGCAGGTCCTTCACTCGCTCTGGGTCTTTGGCGGCATTTCGGCGGCGGGTCCTTCGGTGCCGCGGAAGACCCGGAGCGAGTGAAGGACCCGCTGCCAAAGTCCTGGACCGCCGCCGGGTATTCGAATCGGGCCCTGCACTTCCTAAAGCTGGCCCTGCTAGGCATCACATTATCAGAACGATGATGATAAACTGGCTGGAGTTCAGAGAAGAGCCGCAAAATCTATCCAGAGGGACTAACTTAGCAGTAAAGATTATAAAAGGGGTGGGAGTTAATGGGTTGGCTGAAGCGACGACTGAAGATCAGTGATCAGTTCACAGATACATGAAAAGTGTAAACAAAGATAGCAGAGACTTAGGGTGGCAAAGGGAGGTATAGAAGCTGCAGTAATGGGCTGAAATGAAGACTGTCCATATCAGCCTCTGCTGTCGCTGTGTTTTTGCCGATAGCATCAAGCCCAGAATTTCGCACGTGAGGAAGTGGAGATGAGACTTCTGGGAGTTAGGTTTAGCGGAGGCTTGGGACTGATTTACAAAACAGCCCATCGGTGGCAAAGCTGGGGATACGTCTCGGTCCTGATCGCCACAGAGGGGTCAAAAAACCCCAAACAAATCTCATCTATGGAAGCTGAATCTAAGCCTGTTATTGTCGAAGAGGTAGGAGTTTAGAGGTACTTTTCCTCAGTTTAAAATCAAGCCAGGACGCCGTGAAACATCTGAAACTCACTTATGTATCTGCCTCAACTTCTCTGGTATTAGAAATTGGTTTGGCCGCTTGCACCGTTAACACTATTTTACGTAAATAACATCACTACACGAGAGGGTCCAGTTTCCAGAACCTGCAATTTCCACTGCAGCCAATGGGTCAAACCCAGAGTCGCAGAAGGGAGGGAGGCTGCAGAACAGATTTGTTTGCCAACAGCAGATAACGATCTGAAGAACCTAGTGGGCATGCTCTCTCCCCCACATGAACCATTCAAGCCAGGAACCAGTGTATTCAGAATCCTATCCGATTTAACCCTTATACCCCTGGGGGGTATGTGTGTGGCGGGAGGGCACCCAGAACACCTGGAAGGGGGGGGATTGGGTGAGTTGCAGGGAGTCCCTGAAAAAGAAAGGGATGGCTCCCAGGGAGCACTTGGGGTGTGCCCCCCCTAGTTTAAATAACCGAGTGGGAACGTTAAAGACAGGAGATCACGTTAAACAGATGATGTTTTATTGTGAGGCTTGTGCAGACCACAGCTGCAGTGTGCGTGACAATACAAATACATTTCTCTGTCAGGGAAGGGGGCAAATAGCTAGGTCATAAATAAGGGAGGCTATTTCCTGTACCAGATTTGAATATTCTTCTCCCGCTTGATTTTCTTCTGTAGCTGCAGGATTCCATAGAGCAGTGCTTCGGCGGTAGGTGGGCAGCCTGAGGGAGAGAGGGAGAGCCTGAGAACTGTAAGCTCTTTGGGGCCGCGTTTGTCCAGTGCCTAGCACCAGGGGGTCCTGCTCCATGACTGGAGCTCCTAGATGCTACCTCAGTACACATCATAAACACCAGCCAGCCAGCTGCACTGGGCGGGCTAAAGACACCAGTACTGGAGCTGACATACAGAAGGGCAACTCAGAAGGAGATTGCATAAATGAATACGTTTTAAGGCCAGAAGGGACCCATTATACCAACTAGTTTGACCTCCTGCAGAGCACAGGCCAGAGAATTTCACCCAGTTACCCCTGCATGGAGCCCAATAACTTGTGTTTGACTAAAGCATCTCTCCCAGAAAGGCAGCCAGTCTTGTTCTGAAGACCTCCTGTGGCAGTTTGTTCCAGGGGGGTTTAATCCCCCTCACTGTTAAGTGAGAAATAAGGCACAAGTGTTTCTCCTGCATTAAAAAAAAGCAGCCGTCACAGAGGAGAGGGCTGTATTTTTAGACGTTAGAACTGAGATGCACTTGGAAAAGTTTTATGAATGTCAGAACTGCTTTTCCTTGTAAATAACTTGGAACATCTTGACACAGAACATTCCTTCCTTGGGGACTAACGAATACCCAGACTGGACCGGATGCAATCGCCTGTATAGAAGTTACAAGGATTTGACTTTCCTCCCACTTCCCTTGTGTGAACACAATGTAATGAAAGCCTGAAAATGTAAGCGATGCAGCTTAAAACTTAAACAGAAGGCCCTTAAGTAACTACATACTGGACAGGAGTCATAACATATTACAATCACAGTCCAAACTAAAACACAACGTTAGGTTGCTGCAGCGCTGCTCCAGCTTGCTGCGCTTAGAGTAACGTGCTGTAATCCCAGAGACAAGCAGAGTTTCTTTTTACCTGGGACGTAGATGTCCACTGGCACAATGCGGTCGCAGCCCCTCACCACGGAATAGGAGTAGTGGTAGTAACCACCGCCATTAGCACAGCTACAAAAGACGTAAAGGGTTCAGTGTCCTTTGAAGTGCAACTCGGGAGCAGCAGGCGAGAGTTACACAGAAGGCAAGGCAAGACTTTGCCCGCGCATCGGAGATGCTGAGAGAACAGAGCCACACAGCAGTTAAAGCAAAAGACTTTAGAGCCATGGGCAAGTTTCAGACAGTTCAGTGCTGGGTCAATATTGTGGCCATTCAACAGGAACACACAGGGCCGAGCTCTCAAGACACAAGAGCCTAAGTGACACGTGGTTATCTGCACATGCAGATGAATAATTGTGCACCAGTGCATCTCCCACGGGCATGGCTTAGGCTCCTGGTTCTGAGAATCGCTGGACACCCTGGCTGCTTTCCCGACAGACCAGATTCTGAGCAAGGGACTTAAGAATTTCATTCATTTAAAAGAAATCTACGTTCTAAAAGTCTCCGTGTCAATCACAACAATAACCCAAATCTGCATCACGATCTGTGCATACAAACAGGGTTTTAGAAACCAGCCTGGTTAAAATCACCGCTGCTCCTGCTGACGCATGCTGCTGGTTCCGATACACGTTCTTAGGGTAGGTCTATACTGCACTCACGGGTGGGATTGCAGCTCGTGTAGACACCCCCCAGCTAGCTTTAATCTAGCTAGCTGGGGTCCTGGAGCAGGGAAGCTGCAGCAGTGTTAGTCAGAACGCTTCAGCACAGGCTAGTCCAGGGGTCGGCAACCTTTCAGAAGTGCTGTGCCGAGTCTTCATTTATTCACTCTGATTTAAGGTTTCGGGTGCCAGTCATACATTTTAACGTTTTTTGAAGGTCTCTTTCTATAAGTCTATAATATATAACTAAACGATTGTTGTATGTAAAGTAAATAAGGTTTTTAAAATGTTTAAGAAGCTTCATTTAAAATTAAATTAAAATGCAGAGCCCCCCGGACCGGTGGCCAGGACCCGGGCAGTGTGAGTGCCACTGACAATCAGCTCGTGTGCCACCTTTGGCACCCGTGCCATAGGTTGCCTACCCCTGGGCTAGTCCCATATGTAATTATGCAGGGTCCTGGGCAGGTTTGCAGCGCCCACTCTGCAGCCCGGGCTGCCATAGCTTCGCTGCTCCAGGACCTGAGCTAGTCAGAGTCAAGCTACCCCAGTACGCCTACAGGAGGCGCAATTACACCCCACGCCCACATACCCTCGGTGAAGCGGTGCTGGCGACAATGGGAAGGGCAATTCGCACACCATTAATCTCCACTGGCCTACAAACGTCTGTGATGGAATCAGCCACACATGAAAGGACCATATAAGCTACAGCGCTACGTATCAGTCCTTATGTTTAGGAATCGCTACAGCGAGCGCCATTTTGCTGCCGCTGTCGGCAAGTCTATGGATCTGGTTACAACACTTCTGAAAACAGAGACAGGGCTACTAACGCGTACTGGGATCACAACCTAAGGCTTTACTAAGAGCCATTTCTTAGTGTGGCTGTAATTATAGCACGGATGAGACCTACGGCCAAACCACAAGGCGTAGCCAGCAATGCTAGAAACATGTTTGTGAGTTTCCTGATGAAGGGAGAAGCCAGTGGGGAGAGCCCTGTGAAATTCTTTTTATTTTTTCCCCCCGGGAATTTCATGTTTATCCATTTTATCTCCCAAGGAGGTCAGAAGGCCCTGTGGGGGTGTCAGCTCCTGCCTCCCAGGAGGTGGGTTGGAGAACGAACCTGCCCCACACTTGCACCCCCAGCGGCAGCTCCTGTCCCATGGGGCTGCGCCCAGCTCCCCACTCTGGCCGTTGGGGCTGCAGCATCGCTCACACAAATTTGGCCTGGCTGCCCCTCTAATCACGAGGGAGCGAGGTTTTAGTTCCAGTTCATTTAATACGTCATTTTTCATTTTATTTTGTGTTACTTCACATTTGTGAAGAACACGGGGCTCTACCCCTGGGTGCAGTCTGAATAATGGAATTAGCCCTGTTCCTAACCGCGTCTGCCTCCCTATGCATCTGGACGCAGCACTCCTGGTTTCTCTGCTAGGTGCTAACATCTGCTTCCACGTCACTGTGGTTACTCCCACCAGCAGAGGAGCCAGCTCCAATTTGCTGCTCAGGATCTGCAGAAGGTGGGAATTGTCTCATGTTTTGTTAATTACGGATGATTAACGCTAGCCGTCCACTTTTCCCTTCTTTGGGATTTTTATAGGAGAATTTGGCGGCTCCTCCCCTCCTTTGTAAAAAGAAACCTCCGTAGCTCACAGTTCAGGGTTCTGACTCCCAGAGAGGACACGAATATTAAAAAATATTCTAACATCTCCCCCCCCGCCAAAAGGGAACCTTGGGCCTTATTTTCATTTACACCAAGGCCTCTTGACACAGGGTAAAGGGCTGGACACATGACTGAGAAACAGGCCCTTTATTTACTGACTTAATACAGGCAGTGGCAACAGATTTCCTTCCAGCAAATTGTAAGATAATAAGGAAGCCTCTGGCATTTACCTTCCCATGGAGACCACATAGCGTGGTTCAGGCATCTGGTCATAAACCTGGAGGAGAGAGATTTCACAGTGAACTCCTTTTGCACGAGTTATAAAGCTGCACTTGCCAATGCGGCCAGCATCCATACCTTCCGAAGGGCTGGGGCCATTTTGTTGGTCAGGGTGCCGGCCACAATCATGACGTCCGCCTGCCGGGGGCTGGCCCGGAACACCACCCCGAAGCGATCCATGTCATAGCGAGGAGCCGCCATGTGCATCATCTCCACCGCACAGCACGCCAGGCCAAAGGTCATCGGCCACAGGGAGCTCTGGGACGGCAGAGATCTGAGTTAGGTTAACAGGGCTCGAAACGGGACTGGGGTCTGCAGCACGGAGACCCGTGTGGGCTGCTCAGAACGTTTCAAGGGACAGTAAGTCGGGGGGGGGGGCATGGCAAAGGTGATTTACGTTCTATAGGACGCATGTAGTGCTACAGAAGGATGTGGGCTTTGCGTCACTGAAATGCAGCCAGTTCTGGAACAGAGGGGCAGCTGCCAATGCACAACAAATTGCACAAGGGCCCAGGAGAATGGAGAAAAGCAATCTTGGCCAGGACAAAGCCTTACTACTCTCCAGAGCAGAGAGACCGCAGTTTAAGGTGTCATCTATAGAGCCCCACCAGCAATAAAGCTGGCTGAACTCAGCGTAGCCACCGCAGATATGGATGAAGAGCCAAGAAAGCGACATTTGCTGGAATATACAAGGCAGGAAGGAAACCACAGAGGAACAGGGTGACTCAGCACGATATTTAAGCAAGTTTGTCGCGCCTTCAGATTAAGACGTTAGTCCTCTGTCTGAAGCAGAAACTCCCAAGCCCCCAGCTCTGGCCAAAGAACATGCCCTATTTCATGGCAGGACACCAGAGGTTTTGAACTCGACTGCTGCCCTTTTGAAGAGACAGGCTCATGTACCTTCCCGCGAGCACTCCAAAGTCTTTGTTACCCGTTCTCGTTTACAGGCCACGGGCGCTCCTGGCCACTTACCCTACGAGCCCAGTTGATTAGGTCATCGAGTTTGGTGACAACATACTCTCCCCGGCTGGTAGGGACGTAGGATTTTTTCTGGACGACGGTAGCGCTCTTTTGCCGGACCTGGGATGGGCTGAGAACAAACAGCACGGATGGCAACACCAGCTTACAATCTATCCGGTTATTAACAGAGTCACTGATTAAGGTGTCTCAACTCTGAGGACATTCGATCCCCTGAAGGGGCTGGAATAAGCTCCTCATAGTCAATTCAATACCAGCTGCTGCTGCTAAAGATGGCACAATAGGGTGAGGGTAGACTCAGCGGTCATCTTTGGACCAGCCAGTTTAAAATCCAGAGGAAATCTCCCAGTACCACCCCATTTGGCACAATAAAGCCTGTCTGGTCAGAGCTGGAAAGGCAGGGGACAGTGCAGTTCAGGACAGGGACGCACTGGCAGACCTGTGCATGGGATCCAGGATTGGAAGAGCAAGTCACAACCAAGGTGCTCTGGTAAGGAGCCGGTGGTCTGGAATAGCCGGGGATACTGCTGGCCAGGTCAGAGGGAAGGATGGGAAAGGATGCACCAGGCTCAAATACCAGTGCTGTTTGTCCCCCGCTTTCACAAGCACTGGAACTCATCCCCAAATTAAAGACCAGGATTCCAGTTGATGAAGAAGAGGAGCACAATACATAGAACATTTGTAAATATCACTCATCTGCCTTGTGACGCAGGCGGCTGAAGATGGCGAGGGTTTTGGATCACAGGCTGTATATGCTGCATCGAGTTTTGTTTTGGAGAGTTCTGTTAAAAATAGCACACCAGGCGGAGTGCTGAGGGAGCTCTATGTTGTTCGAACGAGCAGACTCCACATAGTGGAGAAAAGACCAAATATCGTGGAATCTGCTGCTCACACAGGGAACCTTCATTACACTCTGGCTACCTGGCAGGCTCATCTCTAGGTCCCAACGCCTTGCCATTTAATACTGATTGCTAAGAGGAGAGAGAAACGGGACTTACTTCGGCCATACGCCAGAACAGAGCTGTAGCAAACAGATATTCCTTTTCTATATCACTTGCAATCTCCCACCTGAAGAAGTGACACTCAGCTAAAGAACGTAGATGGTAGCATGGCTTTACCTGTCAGCATGGCGGGTCGCTGGCGTCTCATGGAGCGACTGAGCGTGAGCAGGCGTCACAGCACTGGGCCTGTAAAAATGAACACAGACGAACATCATGGTGCAGCAGCAACACTTTGCCAGCTATGTCGTCCCTTCCATCCTAGGATCTCACAGTGCTTTACAGATACTATCGAATTAAGCCTCTCAGCCCCGTGAAGCATAATACCCCCATTTACAGACAGGGAAACGGACGAATGGAGGAAGTGTTCTGACCAAAGTCCGTGGCAGAGTGAGAACAGAAGTGGAGTCCTGACTTCCAGCCCTGTGATCTAACCACAGGTCAACCACAGTGACCCTACCACAATCAGAGGTGGTAGGCTTGTTTCCCTGAATGTCCATTAAGAACTTGACGTTACTGTCTCTATACGAACAGCAACAACTCAAGCAGAGAGCTCTGCAGCTGCATTCAGTGCAAATTCACTCTCACTTGAGGAGAAATACATTAAAGGAATAGGGCTTGTAGAGACGGCAGATTGGAAGGATTCATGAGAAAGGCATGAAGAGGGCTGCAAGCAGCAAAAGGATTTAATCCATTTTGCCTTTCTCCCCCCCACACAAGCAAGTTTCTTCTCTGTGGTTGCTCAACCAACCAGGTGCTACTTACCGCAAAAGAAATATCCCAACCCGGGCCAGGCGAGGAGCTGTGAACAAAAGCCACAGGGCAGTTTACCTTTAACACAGCCAGAATCTCAATGAAAGATGATAACGGTGCGGCACTGCCATCCTGGCAGCAGCATTTCACTAAGTGTGCTATTCCTCCCCCAAGGCTCAGAGCTGAGGATAACGGGGGGGTGAAGGGCGGTGGTGGCAGGGTAGGGTGACCAGACAGCAAGTGTGAAAAATTGGGACGGGGGTGGGGGGTAATAGGAGCCTATGTAAGACGAAGCCCCAAATATCGGGAGTGTCCCTATAAAATCAGGACATCTGGTCACCCTAAGGCAGGGGAAGGAGAGGAGGGATGTCCAAGCCCCAGGTAGGAGGTTTAATACTAACCAACCTGCCTCATTATCATTCGCAAATGGGTATAATTCTGCCAGGATTGGAAAGCTAAGCAGATCTTTCAGTCATAAAACTCTAACCCATTCCCCCCAAAGTCACATTCATCCACTAAAGTATATTAGCCCTGACACCAAGCAAAGCAATAAATAAATAAATGCACACACAGACTGGGGCTTTTTTAAATGTCAAGAACAATGCATGTCAAGCAAGTGTTACCGCGCCTCTGTCCAAATCACAAGTGTGATTAAAAGGAAGACTGCCTACAATTCACTCTCTAGTGCAAACATAGGTCAGTGACTTAAATGACACTCTTTCAACGGTCCCTTGAAATTGTTAACTACTTATGCTAAACCAGGGGTTCTCAAACTGGGGGTCAGGACCCCTCAGGGGGGTCATGAGGTTATTATATGGGGGGGTCACGAGCTGCCAGCCTCCACCCAAACCCTGCTTTGCCGTCAGCATTTATAATGATATTAAATATATAAAAATGTGTTGTTAATTTATAAGGGGGGGGGGTCACACTCAAAGGTTTGCTATGTGAAAGGGGTCACCAGTATAAAAGTTTGAGATCCACTGTGCTAAACAATCTGTTCCACCTTGGATTTAGCCGTGACACACTCAGTTAGTTTCCCAGACCTGAAGAAGAGCTCTGTGGAGCTCAAAAGCTTGTCTCTCTCCCCAACAGAAGTTGGTCCAATAAAAGATATTACCCCACCCGCCTTGTCACTATTTCAAACTGCCACCTGTGCAAGTTTGTCAGACAAGCCACACTGAGCTGTCACAACCCCGCTGCAGGGGTTTCGGTGCCTGCACTGGTCCCCAATCGATCCCCAAATCCACCTGCCGGCTGGAGGGAGGGGAGAGTTACTTTCAAGGCACTTTACAAGAGGGTCCTGCAACCGTGTGTCACCCACACACTGAACCCCATGCTCCCTCCCAGCCGTAAACACCCACCCCGCCAGGGAGACGCACAACCCAGACCCCTAAGCTGGGGGGTAGAGGGAGGAGGGTCCCACCAGAGAGGTTGGGCTGAGCCCACTGGACAGGGTTTCCCCCCCAAGACAGAAGGGAAGCAAACCCCCTTTCCATCTGCTTCGGGGGGGGGGGGGCTGGCCCTGCCCCCCACCCCACTCCCAGCCCCCCAGGCAGGGAGGCTGGCCCTGCACATGTCCTAGAAGGGGGGCTCCCCCATCCTCCAGGTAAAGGGGGGTGTCCCTGCCTCCTACCCCCAGAAAGGGGGGGGCTGCTTATGCCCCTCCTGCTGCCCCCCACTCACCAGCCAGCGCAGCCATCTCGGCTCCAGCCCTTCAGCCAACCTCTGCCTGGCAGGGGCCGTGCACCCGCCTAAGCCATCCGGCGCGGAGCCGGTGCAGCCCCACATCCGGTCCCCGGCAGGCCGGGGAAACGCAGGGAGGCCCCCCAGGTTCCGCCTGTCTAAGGGGTGCGTGTGCGTGTGCGTGTGCGTGTGTGTGAGAAAACAGGTGTCTGTCTCTGTGTGTTTGTGTGCAAGGAGGGGTGTGTGTGTGAGTGAAAGGAGGGGTGCGTGTGAAAAGAGGTGTCTGTCTCTGTGTGTGAAAGGAGGTGTGTGTGTTTGTGTGAGAGAGAAAAGAGGTGTCTGTCTGTGTGTGTGTGTGCAAGGAGGTGTGTGTGTGTGTGTGTGTGTGTGTGTGTGTGTAAAGAGGTGTGTGTGTTTGGGTGTGTGAGAGAAAAGGGGTCTGTCTCGGTATCTGTGTGTGTGTGAAAGGAGGGGGGCGTGTGAAAAGAGGTGTCTCTCTGTGTGTGAAAGGAGGTGTGTGTGTGTGTGTGAGAGAGAAAAGAGGTGCCTGTCTCTGTGTGTTTGTGTGCAAGGAGGTGTGTGTGTGTGTGTGTGTGTGTGTGTGTGTGTGAAAGGAGGGGTGTGTGTGTGAGAAAAGGGGTCTGTCTCGGTATCTGTGTGTGTGTGGAAGGCTGGCGGTGCACAATTATTTGCAAAGGGGAGGGGGGTGTTCAAAAGGCGAGGCCAGGACCTTGCCAGGGGCGGGGACTCAGATCTGCAGCGTGGGGGGGCCGCAGAACACGTGTGCGCGGCGCTCGCTTCTCCCAGTCACTTGCAGGGGTTTGTTTGCAGCCTAGGCTGGGCTCAGGATTAGCGAGGGGGTGCAAAGGGGACACCCAGCTGCACCGGCTGGGTGTGTGTGTGTGGAGAGAAACACGTTCTCCCTCCTTGGCTCCTGGCGCAGCCATCTTGAGTAGGGGCAGCTCTTGGCTGACTCCCCCCTTTCGTGTCCCACTCAAATGCTACCGTCCCTCGTGCAAAACACAGGCTCCCTTCCCCTGTCCTGCAGGAAGAGGGTTTATTTCCCTTGCACAAGCCAGAGCTCCCCACTCGCAACCTGGGCCGTTCCCTTTGCATCCCCCCCACACCCAGCCTATCTCCATGCCCCAGACCGTGACTCAGGGCTGCTTGGGGGCAAAAAGCTGGGCCGCGTCCCTGGGTGGGCTCGAACCACCAACCTTTCGGTTAACAGCCGAACGCGCTAACCGATTGCGCCACAGAGACCGGGCTGCTAGGCTGTTTTCTGCAGCCCCCTAAGATCTTAAATTCACGTCCTGCTCTGTACCTGCCCCTTAAAAGACTTTGCAAAACCAGGTGGCAGAAATGATTCCAGGGCGAGCGAGGAAGGGCTGGACTGGAAAAAGGACTGGCCTTCCTCAGCAGCTCGCCCAGCTGCCTGATCCCTCCGCTTCAGAGCCCCTGTGTTTGCAAGGCTACAGCTAATACTCCTGGGACAGGGACAAGAGACTTAGTCTCCGAGGTGGTGTTTTTTTAATGTGCAGCGTTGTGATCATTAATACCAATAAAGAATGTTCTGATTAGCCATGCAAAGCAACGGGCCTCTAACTATAGACTAGATGCCAGGAGGAGGTAATTCCCTAAGGAGGCCTGGCCACTTGGCCCCTCCTAGTTATTCCCCATGGGGTGAGCCTGATGGTGTCAGGGCCTCATGCAGCCTGGGGGCTTTAGCTTTGCGGGACTCCCAAAAGCTGGGGGGGGGGGGGGGGGGGGTGGGGGTGCGGGGGGGGGGGGGGGGGGGGGGGGGGGGGGGGGGGGGGGGGGTCTTGTGAAACCAGGCTGAGGTGCTCCTGCAAAGGGAAGAGATTGTCTTGTGACATTGTGTCCCTGTGAAAGACGCGGGTGACACCTTCCAAGGAAGGGGGCCTTTTTTGCTTACAGTCAGACAAACCATTGGTGCAGCCCCAGGACCCTGTATTAGGTGACAGGCTTCAGAGCGGTAGCCGTGTTAGTCTGTATCAGCAAAAAGAAGGAGTCGTCCTTGTGGCACCTTAGAGACTAATACATTTATTGGGGCATACGTTTTTGCATAACTCACTTCATCAGATGCACGCAGTGGAAGATACAGTAGAAATATACATACATACACACCCAGAGAACATGAAAAAATGGGGGTTGCCATACCAACTCTAACAAGACTAATCAATTAAGGTGGGCTATTATCAGCAGGAGAAAAAAATTGTAGTGATTATTTTTCTCCTGCTGATAGTAGCCCACCTTAATTGATTAGTCTCATTAGAGTTGGTATGGTAACCCCCATTTTTTCATGTTCTCTGTATATATAATCTTCCTACTGTATATTCCACTGCATGCATCCGATGAAGTGGGTTTTAGCCCACGAAAGCTTATGCCCAGATAAATTTGTTCGTCTCTAAGGTTCCACAAGTACGCCTCTTTCTTTTTGTATTAGGTGAGAGGGCACATTTCATCGACTCCAGATCATCTCATTGCAGCAGTATGAGTGTCAGCCACCTCCTCTACCAGGGTGCAGAGCTAGTAGCGGGATTTGTGTTTACTCCCTCACTGCCCCCACAGCCCTATGCTTTGCTCACCTGAGAAAGCCTGGATGACTGTCCCTCTGCTCCTTCAGTTGGTCTTGCATCTGAGCAGCCAGCATTTGCAAAGGAGTAAGGGCAGAAATATGGCCTATTTTCTGGGGACATATTTCATAGATATAGCCAAATTTTAGCCCCCTCTCCACGCACATCCGCTGCAATCTGCTCCCCCAGCCCCAAGAAAACAACCCAAGCCTCCTCTCTTCTCACCCACTTAATTAATCAGTAACAATGTCAACCGTACTGGAGTCATTTTAGTGGGACAAAGGCATATCTGTCCTGGATGTCTCCCCTGGGCTGGCTTGGCCAGTGTCTTCCTCGGTTGTGTACAGCACTGCACACTGATGGCTATCAAATCAAAGGAGGGAGGAAGTGGACCTTTGCATACATTGGCAATGGGCTACATAGGCAAACACCAAAGCACTCGACATTTCCTTTACCAAACCCTTGAGCATCAATCTTCAATTTCAGGGTAAGAAGGAGAGAAAAGAGCCCACAACCAGCCGAAATAGCTCAGTTGGGAGAGCGTTAGACTGAAGATCTAAAGGTCCCTGGTTCGATCCCGGGTTTCGGCAGATGTTTTCCTTGGTCAGAAGAGGTTAGTTTTAGCAGTTTCCATGTCCCCAGCACCAGCGTTAGGTTCCTGGCTTGTTTCAAAGCCCCGCTGTCTTGCAGGGTGTTCGCTGACAGCAAATGCAGCACCAACTGAGCCAACGTTTCACCTGCTGACCCCTGATATGCAAACGGGAGCGAAGAGCCACTGTTGTAAACCTCCCTTTGAACTCTTACCTCTGCAACTGGCTCATAGTCCAGAGAGTGGATTTTATTTTTTAACTAGAGAACGAGATAGATGGAAGGATTTTACAAAAAAATTCTCCATACTCTTAAAACCTGTAACAATTAAGTGCCTCCCTCCCCCCAATCTAAAGCCCTTAGACCCCTCTCCCTACAGGGCAGAAGCCCCTAGTCCAGGGGTAGGCATGCGTGCCAAAGGCGGCATGCGAGCTGATTTTAAGTGGCACTCACAGTGCCCCGGTCCTGGCCACCGGGCCAGAGGGGCTCTGCATTTTAATTTAATTTTAAATGAAGCTTCTTAAACATTTTAAAAACCTTGTTTACTTTACATACAACAATAGTTTAGTTCTATATTATAGACTTATAGAAAGAGACCTTCTAAAAATGTTAAAATGAATTACTGGCACACGAAACCTTAAATCAGAGTGAATAAATGAAGACTCGGCACACCACTTCTGAAAGGTTTCCGACCCCTGCCCTCGTCTCACAACCCTGCCGCCGGCAGAAGCCCTGAGCTCCCCTGTGCCCAGTCTTGTAGGCAGAAAATGTGTGTGTGTTGGGGGACCCTCCAGGTGCCACACATTAACTGTAAAAAAGCCACGGGTTGCTCACAAGCCACAGGTTGGCCATGCCTGCCATAGACACTTATTTTAGATTAAGAGGGGCATATATGGATTGAGTGGACAGATTCCTGAAAATCGTGACCACAGTGGGGTTTATATAGGTTTAACATATTTTAGATAAAACAGTGCAATTTGCATTAGCTGAGGTTCTTGCGAGGATCAGCATTTTCTCTGAGAAATGTGTCTGATAGATGGAGCAGTATGATGCTATTCTTCAAATCTGATATGCACCAGTACAGTACTTGGAGCTGCAACTAGCTAGGCAATAGTGCCTCTGTTTATTCTCATGCCCTGCAAAATGCCGCTTTCAATTTACAGAGAATTAAACGTTTCATTACGGACAAGAACAGCTTAACAACTAAAAAGCATGGAGTTTACACACAAAATTTAACAGAACCTTCTTCCCTAGGATTTTGTCCATACATTGCTTAGATATGCATCTATAGCATGTTTCTTCATATCAATGAACAAGTTTAAGGAGGGGGGAAAGTATTTAAGGTGAGGACTTGTCTACATAGGGATATTTATCAACCTAGCTACCCTGATATATTTATAACTCCCCACCTGGACACTTGCTCCAGAATAAGTGTCTCTTTTTCTGGTTTAATTTATGTTGCTTAGGAAGTGACAAACTAAATCCCAACGAGGGACTCCTGTCAGAATAAGAGCATTCACATTAGAAGTTACAATTATGCCAGTGTCTTGATGTAGCTTAGCCCTAAAGTACTGAACAAGATTCCATCATCAAGGTTTCAAATGATTAAATTGTGTTTGGACAAAAAACACATCTGAGATATTTGAAGGCCCATTCTTATTACAGTTCTAAAGGGTAAATAGCCTACAATGAAAGTATAGGTAAACCACATTGCCTTCAACATGTACACTAAAGTTATCAAAATGTTAACAACAATAATATTGACAGGGGATCTCAGAAGGTTCAATTTAGATAAACCCATCACAAATACTTTTGGATGCTTACCCAAAACCCTCCANCCTGAGCTCCCCTGTGCCCAGTCTTGTAGGCAGAAAATGTGTGTGTGTTGGGGGACCCTCCAGGTGCCACACATTAACTGTAAAAAAGCCACGGGTTGCTCACAAGCCACAGGTTGGCCATGCCTGCCATAGACACTTATTTTAGATTAAGAGGGGCATATATGGATTGAGTGGACAGATTCCTGAAAAGCGTGACCACAGTGGGGTTTATATAGGTTTAACATATTTTAGATAAAACAGTGCAATTTGCATTAGCTGAGGTTCTTGCGAGGATCAGCATTTTCTCTGAGAAATGTGTCTGATAGATGGAGCAGTATGATGCTATTCTTCAAATCTGATATGCACCAGTACAGTACTTGGAGCTGCAACTAGCTAGGCAATAGTGCCTCTGTTTATTCTCATGCCCTGCAAAATGCCGCTTTCAATTTACAGAGAATTAAACGTTTCATTACGGACAAGAACAGCTTAACAACTAAAAAGCATGGAGTTTACACACAAAATTTAACAGAACCTTCTTCCCTAGGATTTTGTCCATACATTGCTTAGATATGCATCTATAGCATGTTTCTTCATATCAATGAACAAGTTTAAGGAGGGGGGAAAGTATTTAAGGTGAGGACTTGTCTACATAGGGATATTTATCAACCTAGCTACCCTGATATATTTATAACTCCCCACCTGGACACTTGCTCCAGAATAAGTGTCTCTTTTTCTGGTTTAATTTATGTTGCTTAGGAAGTGACAAACTAAATCCCAACGAGGGACTCCTGTCAGAATAAGAGCATTCACATTAGAAGTTACAATTATGCCAGTGTCTTGATGTAGCTTAGCCCTAAAGTACTGAACAAGATTCCATCATCAAGGTTTCAAATGATTAAATTGTGTTTGGACAAAAAACACATCTGAGATATTTGAAGGCCCATTCTTATTACAGTTCTAAAGGGTAAATAGCCTACAATGAAAGTATAGGTAAACCACATTGCCTTCAACATGTACACTAAAGTTATCAAAATGTTAACAACAATAATATTGACAGGGGATCTCAGAAGGTTCAATTTAGATAAACCCATCACAAATACTTTTGGATGCTTACCCAAAACCCTCCATGGGTTAGAAATAAACACAGGCAGACACAAGTTAAACATTTTAAAAGAAACCACTTCGCTGACAGAATATTGGAAGTGCTATTTTTAAACTGTACTGTACACCCCAATGACGAACAAGCTACTGATTACAATTATTTCTTTTTGGTTACTCTGCTTTATTAAAAATTACAATACAGGACACTGCTTTCTTATATTCACCCAGATGTTATCTTACAAGATAAACAAAATATTTCAACACAAATACTGTATCAAATGTCATTTAATGGTATTTGACATAGCCATAGTTGGAAGAAAACAAAAATCAACTCAACTGTCAGACAATACAAAATGCAGCTGGAAGTTTTTTTGTTTTTAAACTGAGAGCAATGGATTACATCAGTTGTATCTGAAGCAACTGAATTTATTTAAACAAAGTAGAAATAATATACCTTGGAGAGTTCATGCCGTGTTAGGTACCAGTTTTAGTTGGTATTTAAGAAACTGAAGTCACACAGAATACCATAAAAAGGTAAATACTGTATATAATAGAAAGTAAATATTACTGCATTAGGCAATATCAATCTGAATGTACTGTTCAATTTAATACAATATCTTATCATGGGAATTCAAAGGGACGGTCTTCAGATTTATCTGTACTTTACAGAAATGGTCTATGCGCTTTCTACAATGAGTGGAAAGTATTTGTTATCCCAATTACGTTTACAGATCCAATTAAGCCTTTGGATACATATGTGCAGCACCCACTGAAGTCAATGACAGCCAAAGGTGGATTTGAGTGCAGAATTTGGCCGTAACATACCCATAAAAATAACAGTTTTAAAAAAAAAACCCACTATCTAGCCTTTGGTTTCTTGAAGATAATAATGTTTAAATTGTTTTTAATATTTTCAAGGCTAAGTTATGCTAGGCACATATTAAAAACATAAGAAACTTCAACATGATGTACTACTTTAGGGCAATTCATTCTTGGTTAACAAAGTGCAATTAGATTAGATATTACTACTAGTTTGTATTTAAAAAAAAAAAAGTCTTATGGTAGGATGTGATTAGAATAGGAAAGGGGAAAAAATGAACATGGAAAAGAGTGTGATACATATAAATAAGGCATCAGAATTTTTGAGGTTATTTCTCCCCAGACTGTAATTCGAGAACATGAGATATTAGAATTTCAGCTACTGTGGCATTGTTTAGAAGTCCCATAACCATTATGGCAATATTGATGAAAAGTGCATGTGTGGTTATGGTTTATTTCAGGAGGGGAAATGGGTATCACATTGTGATTTAAGCCTTTCCCTCCCCTCTTTCCCCCAACTTTAAGAGATTGACATTTGGTGTGGCCCATTATCTCTGGGAACAGTGGCTGCAGTAGTTTTTTTGTTTGTTTGTGTTAAATCTCTCTTCTGAGCACGAAGCTTGCACATTGTAAAAGAGATAGCACCAAGCCTCAGAAATCTCCATCTATAATTAATGTCTGCCAAAGCAGCTTTCAAGACCTTTGCAGAGCTGAAGGTATATTTATATAACTGGCTTGTAATTAAAGGTTTTATACCATGACAGAAAGGGTATATAAATTGCATTATCCCTTTTTCAAAAAAAGTTTTAGTGAAAAGTAATATGAAAGATAATTTTAGTATGATATCCTCACATTCATTTGTTACATTCATGTTCTTAATACACCTATTTAATAAGTCACTAAACCATATAAGGAGGATGGACTCTCAAGATACAGCGCAGTTAGTGTCATTTGAAGAACTATTCAGATGAGTACAATATATACATACACACACACAATATCAATATGCCATTTTACATTCCATCTTCTCACAAGGAATTAGATTTGAAAAAAAATTAAGCTACATCATTTAATTCCATATAAATCAAACTACACCTCAGTTCAGACTGTATACCACACCCTGACCAGAGAGTCGCACTACAAATAGAATATAAATAGCTAACCTTTTTGATTGGCTGTTCCCAAATTAAGAAGTATTCTGTCAATGAATCCTTATGTCAGCCAGCTTCACTGTAGGCCAGCCAACAGTAATCTGTTTGCAACACGCTAATTAATTTATGATACCATGATGTGAACTGCTTCTAATGCTGGCACAGCCCCAGAAGCATGCAAATTTGATTTTTGAATAGGCTAGACATAAAAATGCCAAAATGTGCGCCTAGAAACTGTGGTTTCATTAACCTACAATATGCTAAACATGACACTCATTGAATTTATTGCTTCATCTTTCTAAATGAGGTGAAGCTGGTCGTATTATAAAATAATTCGAGTGTGTTTAACGCCTTCTCTTACACTAAAGTTTAAAGTTGCCCTCTTAACACAAAGAGAGTTTCTGTGCCTTGGGTTTCATTAATGGGTGGAATTTTATTTCCCCATAGGTACATAAATTAAAGTAAAGTAGAGCAAGGACAATCAACCTCTGAACATTTTAAAACAGGAAACCCAGTATATTTAGCAGTAATGAAACTACCAAAGCATACTTGGCTATAGAAAATCCTGTAACTCTACACTTCTATCATCACAGGTTCCTCTGATGGCAGACCTTTGTTTCCAAAGATATTCTGAAAGGCTAATCCATACAAAATTAAATACAAATTACATGATTATGTCAAAAGCCTCACAAAGCATTTGCCATTTATCCTCTTAGATTGTTACTAATGTACATTTCAAGTAGGGTAGGGCGACGTCAAGCTAACGGACTAGCAATACGTCCATAAAAATGTATATTACATCTTTGTAAAATTAATTTTACAGGGAGTTCAGCATTATATCACTCAGAGGAAAGCAATGAGCAGTTCCATAGAACAAAAAACTTACAACAAGACGTAGAAGTACAACTGCATCCGAAAGAACACGGCACTCTGAAGACTCAGCACATCCACTAAAGAATATTTACACGTTGATAAAAAAGTAAAAATATTTCACATTTTATACAAAAAATTGCCGCCTTCTCCATGATATACATTCAGCGCCAGTTCAGTCTTTAAAGCTCCCTACCGCTGTTTCTATATGCTGTCTTCAGGGGCTACGTCAGTCTTCAGCAGCTCCAGTTTCTTTTTTTCTAGAATTTCTTTGTCAAATATTTCTCTTTCCCTGAAAAAAACAAAACAAAAAACCCCGAACATTGCACTGAGCTTCTGCATTTAAAAATAAAAACTTACTTTCTTCTTAAAAAAACAACAACAAAACCACCAAACCCCAAAACACACTATTGTCAGTAGGAATATTTCCAACATTTAATCATTTCAGCAGTTGGATAATGAAAAAAGTTAGCTTTACAATTATAAGTGGGCAGTCAAAGTACATTTTTAAATATCTATATTTAGAATATCTGTTAGTTATTTTGAAATACCGGCAATCTTGGGTCTTCATCTTGTCTAGAAGTTTGCATTTTCACCATAACAAAAACATCGAAACTAGTTTTTAAACAAAAACTGATTACAGTAGAACCTCAGAGTTACAAACACCTTGGGAATGGAGGTTGTCCGTAACTCTGAAATGTTCATAGCTCTGAACAAAATGTTATGGTTGCTCTTTCAAAATGTTTACAAATGAACATTGACTTAACACAGCTTTGAAACTTTACTGTGCAGAACAATGCTGCTTTTAACCATCTTAATTTAAATGAAACAAGCACAAACAGTTTCCTTACCTTGTCAATTTTTCTTTTTTAAATTTTCCCTTTATTTTTCTAGTTTACATTTAACAGTACTGTACTGAATCTGCTTTACACCCCCACCCCCATCTCTGCTGCTGCCTGATTGTGTACTTCTGGTTCCAAATGAGGTGTGTGGTTGACCAGACAGTTCATAATTCTGAGGTCCTACTGTACATGCACTAAGCGAAACTGAACGGGAGTCTCCATTTCCTCTTCATCTTCAAATTATCCCTTTGTATATGTCACAACTGTGCTACATAAACAATGACTAGTATTATGCAGTAATCTTCTATGCACCAATTTAATTGGGTTTAGTTACTGTTGCTCAATACATATCAGCCTATGGGCTGCTCTAACTTCAGACAGAGGGATATGGTCCCTAAAGGCCCACATGCCAGCAGCGAATTGGCCTGGGGAGGCTCCATTCTATCCCCTTCCCATGCCACCCCAAACTCACTTCCTCCCCTGGTATGCCCCCTTATGCTAGGGAGGAGGCTGGCAAAGGCACACTGCACCAGCATTATGTGAGTTAAGAATTCCCCTCCACCAACAGAATTCACAACTGGGCAGCTGCAGCCACATTACAACCTCTGAGTGCCACTCATTCGCACAAAGGGGATTGAACTGGAGCAGAGACTCTAGCCCTTTTTTTTTTAAAGTAAGATGAAAAGCCAAATGTTAAGTTTTTTAAGGAGTTAAAATTTCTGACAAGTTTCCATGTTGGAATAGTCAAATCTTGCTTTAAATATGAATATAGAGTAATATTTTTGCAAAAGCTGAGGGACGGCTGGAAAAGCCCACTTTTGAGAAGATTTTACTGATTGAGAAAACAAGGTAAAGCCTAATGAGTCTTATTTCCTTATGAACTGGAAGTTGGGGCTATATGCTGATTTTTTATGCAAAGATGGGTGAGAATCAGGCTAATTTCTAGGCAAAAAGTCTGACAAGTAAAATTCTGGAGATTACAATAACCACCATACCTTTTGCTGACAGATGGTCCCTTTATGTACTTTTCCTCTGCTTTCTTGTAGTCTATATCATCCACAGCAGAAATTGCATAAATGATGGCCTGCAAGAACAGAGTTTATTGATACTAGTGAAAAATTAAAGTTTAAATTGTATGCACAATAATCTGAAAACAGCAACTGAAATTGTCTCAGCAGATGAACAAAATTCTGGAATAAGGTTTTACCCTATTTAGTAAAGTTCGCTCATCGTGATTTTAGAAAAAAGGTGTGTATTTAAAGAAATGAAATTCAGGAAATAAACTTTTCCTGTAACCCACTTGGAAGGATCTTTTTGCAGCCATAAGAGCTAGAAGTTTAAATTTTGTTTTAAAAGAAATTTTAATTTCTATAGAAGTTGGAAAAGTTCCTTACAAGGATTTTTCCAGTTCTTTTTATAAGCTACATGACAGAAGTATTTATAAAGTTTAGGAAAAGTTGTTTGTGTAATTTTCTAAAAATGCAGAGATTGGAATAATAAAAGCATTTCAGAAAGGCAAATTATAATCAGCACACTGTGAGAAGCAGCCATCTTCCCTAAAGGTAACACTGTGACACCAGAAATACATGAGCCCAGAGAGCTATTGTATAGTGCTCTTATTCTACAAGAAGGCAATTTTTGACAAACCATTGTTTGATGTTTAAACTGGTGCTTACATAAGAAGTTTCAGAATAAATCAAGCTGGACAACGGTTTATAAATGGAGATAGAGCTGCCGTTATGCTGGTGTGCACACTCACTTTTCAACAAGATAGCAACACCAGCAGAAGGCCCATAATGCTAATTTGGCACTTTATTTTCAAAGAATATTTAAAAACATATGCATGTAAGATTTCAGATTGCTGTGCTGAACCAAATGGACACCTTTGACCTCCCAAGGCTGAGCCACAAAAACATGGTTTAATATTATTACTTAAATAAATAAATAAATAATAAAAGGGTCCACCTTTTAATCTTAGTTGCCTAAATTCAGAGTCAGGCACTTAATCTGAAGAACCCAAGATTAAAAACTGGGCCCATTAATTTTAACTTGTCTAGCTCAAATGTCACTCAATGACTGGAGAACATTCAGCAAGTCTCTGAACCAAACAACAGTAAAGATGTTCACTTACTTCAGGCAAAAGGACATCCAAAATAAATTTTATTCTATCACCATTTTTTACATCCAGCTTCCTGGTATCTATTTCATGACAGACTTCTTGCAAATAATTAACCACGAGGTCCAACTGCTCTTCATCCTCAAGGTAGGTCTCACAGGTCATATACTGACTTGAATTCAGAAATTCTCTCAGCCATCTGGACTGCTTTTTGCTTTTCAAAATAGCCAAAAGATGCTCTTCTGCCCCCTTTGTCTTCACTATGAAGTCGACTATCTTTGAGTTGGCTTTGTCTCTGGCGGCCCTCATTCTATCAGGAAGAACTTTCTTGGAGGGTTTGATAGGTGTAGTTTCTGACAAAGATTCTTCAAGGTCTTCCTCTGCTATGACTGGGAAGGTCATTTGTATTTTACCTTGATTAACTTCTTTTCTAACTGGATAGCCTGAAAGGAAAGCCAACCTTAAAGTAACTGCATCCAAATACATTGCAGATAAGAAAAATAAAAGAGTTTTGATTCAGGAAGAGAAACCTTTCACTATGCCAGAAAAGAAACTAAAGAATTGAAATTCGGACAGAAGTGGTTTTGAAATGTATTTGTTCTCAGAACATAAAAGAGTTCCCATGCTGAAGTGGGCCACTTGTTGATCTAATGTGGCATCAGGTCTTCTTCCGCAACCAATGTCTGATTGACAAAGAATGAAGGCACCCCATAATGCACACTGCTATTTGTGCAATTCTCGATGACAGAGAGATTGGGCCAA
Organism: Platysternon megacephalum; assembly: GCA_003942145.1. Lineage (NCBI taxonomy): Eukaryota > Metazoa > Chordata > Testudines > Platysternidae > Platysternon > Platysternon megacephalum. The sequence goes on from QXTE01000096.1 coordinate 4,140,917, forward strand.
GTGAAGTAAAAAATAAAACAGGAAAGATTCCTGCCTAGTGCTTATACGTATCAGCTTATTCCTTGAAGGGTGACAACAGATGTCTTCTCTAACTATGATCTATCTATCTTGTGGATTAAATTCATCATCATTTGTTGGTGTATGGAGCTGAACACACTCAGTGAGATACAGATAAGGAGTCTTTGCCTCAAAATGCTTTCTGTCCAAAAGACAGACAGCTGATAAGAGGCACTGTGAGAACCCTGAAGGAGTTAACTTAGATTTTATCTTCATCCTAGTCATTACAGTAGTAGATTTGACCAACTCACCAAATACCTCATAATATGGCATGTTTAGGACAGAGTCTGTTCAAGTAAGGACAGGATTACCAGGGGATAGAGGTGGAAGAAAAATGCAGCCTGGGTTGTTAGCTATATGTAAATTTATGGAGTCTATTAAAAACAGGCTAAATTATGCCAGTCATTACATCTGCTCTAAAATGAGCCACGTCCACGAAAATAAGCCAGTGCACAGAAGACATGGCATTTTGCTGGAAAGAAGCACAGTAGTCAGGACAGAGAGCAGCAGCAGCTGAGGAGGAAAGAGGAATGATTGGTGCCATGCCAGCAGCAGAAATCAAGAGTGGCCAGGAAACAAGAAGAGAACTTATCACCCAGAACTGTAGCCAGGCCTAGGAACAGAAACCTCTCCTAAAAGAGACCAACAGCCATCTTTGGCATGAGTCAGGCGGCACCTCCACCTTAATCCGTATGTCAGATAACACGACCCTCACACCTCCCATTGTCATCTGCAGGCTTAGTGCATCCCTCTTTTCCATATCATGCTATAGTCAGCGTACGAGACTGTTTGCAGGAAAGGTCAATGTTTCAAAAGGCAGGTTGTTTTGGGGTCAAAATGATTNTCCCTCTTTTCCATATCATGCTATAGTCAGCGTACAAGACTGTTTGCAGGAAAGGTCAATGTTTCAAAAGGCAGGTTGTTTTGGGGTCAAAATGATTTTTTGTTTTGAAATTTAAGTTAATTTATAGGAAAAAATAAAGGTCAAAATCAAAATGTTTTGATTGCTCTTCTAATTTCACCCTCCCCCGATTTTCAGTTTGCCAAAACGTTTAAGATTTACTTTTTGTCCCAATTCAAGATGGGAAAGTTTTCAAAATCTCAACAATTCTCATGGGACAGGAAAACTGTTTCCTGCCCAATTTGACATCAAATGCCTCCCCTCCCCACGAATGCTTCTCCTGATCCCTCTTCCTAACATTCCAACTCAATGCTTTGAAGTCTTGATGCTTTCTCTATATCCCTAATAGTTGGAGTGCTGGGCCTTGCTTAAGCCTGATCCTCACTTCCTTATTCTGGCAGCTCACCCATTTTTTACACCTGTTCTCCCTCCCCAGCTCACTGTGAAGAAGCAAGTACTACCTACAAACACATGGTGTGGGTACCTTGCCAACCATTCGCACTGTGTCAAATAAGGGAAAGCTCCCCAGGTCTTAGCAGGTGTCTTGAGAAAAAACAGTAATATGGATTTCACCCTGCCCCATCTTTTTCTCTGGAGGCTGCACTGACGGGAAGAGATGAAGGCAACTAGGTATTTCTGATCTGACAATATGAAACAACTGTTATTCATTTGCACAAGCATGGAAAAACATGTACTATAAAAACTAAGATATTTTCATTGCCAAAATTAAAAGGCAAGTTAACAGCAAAATTTTTAGGCATCCCTGAAGTATGTTGTCAGAAAATCTAAATGCAAGAATTTGGTAGACTAATATGTAGGAAGCTATCTACACTGGCTGACATGGACATGAGGAAAAAACCCAGCCTCACCATGGAAATACTTACTGATGTCATCAGCACAGTATTCCAAGAAGGATCCTGTAAAAGAACGACAACCTGAAAAAAATAAAGGAACCTTTATCAATCCAATTAGAATCTCTGAAAACAAAAGTGAGATTTTCTACGCAAAGACTGCACCTAAAGAAACTTTACAGCTTTTAGGCAAATTTAAGGTGCTGTAATCTAGACATGATTCAACCATTAAAATACTTTAGTGCAACAGGCATACAATGTGCAAATTTTAAAACAGCGAAGCCACTTAAAGGTGTCCTGCACAGATAAAGTGCCAATATTTATCAGGTGAACATTTCCAAGCTATGAAGGGTATTCAGCACATTATCTAAACACCACATTGCTCATAATGCAGCACCTTTCAACTGAGCATTTCAAAGCCTAAATACTGACCTGTTTGAAGGTGTGGCCCAATAGTCTAATGCCAGAACTGAGAGCCAGGAACATCTGAGTTCCAATCCCAGTTTGTAGGGCAACTCTTTTGGCCATGAGCATGTCACTTGCCTCAGCTTCTTCCTCATCCATAAGATGGGGAAACCTACTTTTTAAAGAGGCATTGTGAAGATTTGTCAGTCTCTAATAGACTGTGTAAATATTGATTATTTTTTCAGTTCCCATGGCATCCAGCCCACGGCAGGTGGCCCCTGGGAAGCCCACAATGCATGGTGCTACAAAATTAGAGCAACCACAGAACCCCTAGCACAGCTAACTCATAACTGCGGTGAGGGGAGCAGAACAGGAATATGTTTTTTGGCTTTCAACATTTTCTCTTGCAGACTTGATATAATATATAAACTAGAAAATCAGGTGTATAAGTTTTTTCTGAGGATTCAAAGCACATTGAAAATATTGATTAATGAAGACTCAGCATCCAGTGAGGTATAATTATCACATAGGTGGGCAAACTGAGGCACAAGAAGGAAGAGTTAACTTCAGCCTGCAATAAATCCCAGGTCTCAAGTCTTCTACTCTACCACAACATCCTGTAAGTATAAAAGCCTCAGCTACACCGGATCTAAAGACAGACAGTATTGCAATAGATATATACTAGAATGGACATGGTTGACAGCCTTGACCCATTTGCTTACCTACTCTAATTCTGTAGTCAGCAATCAATTCAATGCACCACTCAACTTCCTGGCTGTAGTCCTCTTTGGCTTTGTCCTACAATAAAAAAAGTCAACAGGTTGGATTTAAACTGAATAATTCCTCCTCTCTCAACCAATCAAAAAATAATGCAGAGATGTTTGGTCAGTGTTTTTCTGCAACACAGTAATGTGTCCATTTGCCATCATAAAATGGATAAGTTTTGCTTATGAAATTGCTTGTTTCTATTTCCAAGGGGAGAAATGGTTCCCAAGTTTTGGGACCGCATTACAGAGGAATCTGAAGATTTCTTAAGGCTTGCAGAAGTGCAAGCTAACATAGGCTGAGCTTCGATCTCTCCCATCCTGCAATTAGCACAGAAGTAATTAGATTTTTAAATGTGTATGGCTCCACAGGTTACTCAGATTTCAACACCTACCCCATTTAGGGTTAGGGTTACTGGTGGAAACTGGTGAACACTCAGGACAAGTCATCTTCTGGGAGTCCAGTCACACTGGGAAGTTGATTGTAGAATGCATTCTGTTTGACAATCCAGACAGAATGGTCGTAGGTGCCTGAGCACTCTTCCCCCTCACAAAGAGCAATCACTCCAAACCAGCCAACTACATGAACCGACTGACAGAAAACAGCATCCACATCTCCCTGCTTCACAGAATGTACACAACATCCACAATTCGGTCAATTTGTTGGTCTTCAGCCTTGTAAACATACACACACTCCTTTCCCACTTGCTCTTAGCTGTAGGTTTCCCTCTGCCAGAGCTCACAGGTGAACTGAGATATCTATTCTACGTCAAAGGGCAATTCAAGCTCATCTTACTCAGCATCAGCTGGGAGAGAACATGGCTTGCAGTTCCAAGGCAGAGGGATTAATTTTGTCTATTACATAGTGTAACAGCCATTTGATCCATATGGCTGTGAGCTTTATTAGTAAATATAACCCAAGAACAATGTTATCCCTTTAAAATGGTTAAAATACATTTTAGAAATCTATAAGTTTCAATGTAGATTAAAAAAAAAAAAAGAGTACATACTATTATGAATCCATTTCAAGGATATAGAAAACCCTATTGAAATCAATGCACTTTGTATACTAGTACACAATCCACAAAAATACACATGCTAGAAGGGGCTAAGAAAAACATTTCTAGTGAAAATAATGTAGCTCATCTTACGTGTTAGACATTTATGCGAGAACTCAGTCCACACTGAATAAATAATAAAAAATATTAAGTACTTTTAAAATACTAAAAACCTGAAGACAATTCAAGTACAAATTTTTTGAGAAAGTAATTTGGAGAGTCTTTTGGATTATTTGCCTATGGATTCCTTCTGGCTGGGCAATGCTTTTGGCACTTGTCTTTTCAAGGTTTGATTTGAATTTTGAAAGCCTAAAACTAATTTCAATGAAAATGCAAACACTCAGGAAGAGAAGCGATGCACTGTGCTGCTGTAATAAGCTGGAACTTCAGCTCTGTCTCACCAGTATGCTCTAGTTGGGTAAAAAATTATGTAACTACTAACTGGAGCATTTATGACTTACCAAACTACCACCCATTTAGACAGATTCAAGCAAAAATTCCTTTAGGCCTGGTCTATGCTAGGAAACTAAAGAACGCTTTCTGCAATGCGTGCTGAATGTGATTTTGTCTTAAGACGACAGTTAAAGGAAGCCAGATGCTGACAGCCATTAGCTACGGATTACCTTGCAAGTACAGGCACTTAGAGAGCTTTGAGCTTGGAAGCAATAAGTCAAACGAAAACCAGTTCCAGAGACAGTCCGAGGTACCCACCCTCCAATGCACCCTCCTGCCCTCCATTTTGAAAGATGTATCATGCCTTGAATATCTACATTTAATTACTTTGTTCGAGATTGCATTCCAGCTGAAAAAAGTTATACGAACAATAGATTTGAAAAAAAAAAAGGTAAGATATATTTGCATGAAATTTTATTATGGAATAAAGAACCAATTAAGGCCAATAAGTAGGGATTCAGTTTTAAAGTAATGATGTCATATACTAAAGAAAAATGTGAAGCCTGCTTCTTATTACTGTACTTACTATTAGCTTCTGCTTTTCTTTACAGTCAAAGTGCTTTAGATTTTTGAGACCTATAGAGAAACTTCATGGGGAAAAAACGAGGAACATAGTTAGTGCATACAGACAAGCTTAGATTCTCACCCCACAGCCCCCCAAATTCTACATCTTTCTGCAGGTTAGGTTCCATAACTAGTTTAAGAATAGAATTTGTACCAGTTTTAATTCTTATGAGCTACCAGTTCATATTCAAGGAATTGTTTGATGCTAAATTGGGTTAGGCACAAGACAACAGAACAACTGATTTAGGAGTGACATTGATGAGCTTTGCGGGAAGCTATGTCCAGTGGTCCTCAGCTACAGAGATAAAGATGGCCACATGAAGACTGAAGTGCAAGTTTTAAGTCTGCAAAGCAACTTTAGCCAACCCATTAGGACAGGCACATCCACCTTTACTCAACATATGCGGTTTTGTAAAGTTAAGAATCCTTTTGTATGGTCTACAACACACTGAACAAAAGTTTTATAAAAGCCATGCATATTTTAAGGGGTGGGATGAGGAAGACCTCTTGAGGTTGTTGACAGTTGTAACAGGATTCTACGGTGGTCATGCCATTAACAGCTACTTTATGCCAACTCAAAACCAGAATGATTGGCTGCGCTGGGCTTCAGTATTAGCAAAAGGAATTATGTTCAGAATGCCTCTATTACCCTGGCTGTTAAGGCACTTAGCACAATTCTAACAAATGGTAAGTGAAGTTAGGAAACTAATCAGAATCAACAAAATATACCCCTTTGCCTTCTTGTCATTCATACCCGCTTCTATTAGCAGCACGTTTGCTTTTTTATATTTCCGCGTCACTCTTTTTATCTGTTGAAAATATAAAGACAAGTTAACATTCTAGAAACTTGATTGCTTATAAAGCAATCACATCATTCCCACTTGCATTTTTATTTATTGCTCCATGTACCGTTACAGAAAATAGACATTGAGAGTCAAGTTTAATCTAACAGGCAAACAAATAAAGCTAATAAAATTGGTACATTAAGAATAGCATGTGTGCACATGGCTTTGTTAGTTGTTTGATTATGCAATTTGTTTTACTTTATTTGAATTTATTCCCTTATTGCTGCACACTGGAAAAAAGCAAAGTAGCATGATCAAAACAAACTTACAAATTAAAGACAAGAATAACTGATAATTTTGAGTTAATTCATCTTTGGATGCTACCTGTTAGCACTGTATTATGATGTACATTCATCATTCTTTCCTATTCAGAACAGAGTAATGCGTGTTAACAGCCACAAGAGGGACCACTTTGCTGTCTGTTCTGACAGGTAGCAACATAATACAATGCAATGAATAAGGAGGAACTCATGAAATTTTACTACCTAATAGAATGGGTTTCAATGGAGAATTTATTATGTATTACAAAGCTCTCTGAGTGATTATCTTCTATACTGGAATCTGTAGCAAGTACTCTATCTTTAGACACCAGACTTGCATAGGGTGACCAGATGTCCCGATTTTATAGGGAAAGTCGGGATTTTGGGGGCTCTCTTATATAGGCACCTATTACTCCCCACCCCCTTGTCCTGATTTTTCACACTTGCTATCTAGTCACCCTAGACTTGCAGCTACACACTTCAACAAGCATGTCATCCTTAACATCTGTCTCTTAAAGGTGACTGTGATGAGTTCCCAGTGATGTCTGAAAAGGAAAAATATTGGGCTTGTGCCCTTTTTTCCTACTTTATAGGGTTTAAAGATTACGTCAAGAGATTTCACAAAAACATTTTTTGCCCCTGCTCGTTTTTACATCCAAAATACAGATTTTCTTTACCCCAAAATATTACAGTGATTAGAGAATGAGGGAAACATCACAAGAATCAAGACAGATGAGCAATTTAGCAAGGCACTGATTTTTAATCAGGGGGATAAAGCTTTGGGGAATGGGTTGTTTTTCATTAAAAAATATTTAATTCAAATGCTTAACTAGCACTTTGAATCTACAAAGAGAGAAATTTTTTGTCCAAAAATCTCATTTTTCAGTGGAAGTAAGCACTAATAAGACATTTGAGACACTACCTTTCTCCACACACCCCGAAAAAGATATTCTTCCAGCTAAACTAGAGAAGTCTACACATTGAAGTTCCTGATATTTTAAAAGGTAAAAATCAAAAGAAAAGTAAAAACCTTTAAAATGCCTTTTGGGTGGTCTCTGTGCATAAAAATCCTGCACAGTTCATCTAGCAAGCTCAGATCGGCACTGCACACCTTGCCATGGGAAAGCAAAAATCTATCCTGCTTTCAGGTAGCCGTTGTTTTTAAATGTGGTTCAAAGATTTTGAACCAACGTAAGTACACAACACAGGGAAGAGTGCTGAGTGTTCTCAACTTATCCTGAAGTCAGTGAGGGCTGAAGATATTCAATACAGACATACAGGATTTCAGAATCAGACCCCTCGGATCCCATTTTCAAAAAAGTAGTAAGGTGTTGTTCTTACCACTGCTGGCCAATATGGATATCTTGGCAATTTGCACCAGACCAACATCCCTGGTTCAATTGAACATGGTTCTACGGCACAAAAATAAAAGTTAATTGGACTACATAATTAGACAAGTGTAATATTTACATAGCATCATTGATGTTCAAAAACAAGACAGACAAGGTCCCTGAACTACAACCTCAAGTTACGCTAAGAAACAGGGTCCCTTTGTGCTAGGCATTGTACACAATACCTAAGAGGACTGTCCCTGCCCCAGAGATCTTACAATCTCAGTATCTCCATTAGTCTCCTAGGAACACAGGAATTGCGAAACTGGATCAAACTCATGGTCCATCTAGTCCAGTGTCCTCTCCAACAGTGGCCAGTGCCAGATGCTTCAGAGGAACATGCAAGCAACCCTGCAGCTGGCAAATGTGAAATAATCTGCCCTCCATGACAATCTCAACCCAATCCCTAATAGCTAGAGATTAGTGGCAGGCCTTAAGACACTATCAGCATTAACTATAACAATCCTGGATAGTCTTGTTATCCAGATAAGTGCAATCCCTCTTGGGATCTTGGTAATTTTTTTGGCCTCATCAACATTCTGTGGCAACAAGTTCCACAGTCTAATTATGTGTTCTGTGGGAGAAAAGTCATTTTATTGGATATGAATGTGTTATATTTCAGTTTCATTAGCTGTTCCCTTGTTCCTGTGTTATGAGAAAAGGAGAACAGATGCTCCTGAACTAGTCTCTACACTAGTCATTATCCTGTATGTTATCACCATGTCCTTTTGTCATTATCCCTTTAAGGTAAACCAGCCCAATCTTTTCCATCTCTATTTGTACAAGAGTTTTTTCCAAGGCCTAATCATTCTCATCATTAGTAAGATAGGGTTAAAAGTACCACACATAGTATTCAAGAGGAGAGTGCACCATTGATTTATATAATGGCATAACAACTTTTTGAAGTGTCCTCCAACATGGATCAGACAGAGAAAAAGATTTGGTGAAGGTGAATGAGGGAGCCAAAAAGAGACAGGGATAGAAGTTTTTTGTGAACTATGCCTAGAGGGAAGCAAGAGTGGTGTGATAGGGTGCAAAGTGGATACTTCTAGTTCCATGTTGGGACTGGATAGCCAGGGCTGGCCTTACCATGAGGCGAACTGAGGCAGCCGCCTCGGGTGCCAGACTGGGGGAGGGGG